>BLKR01003351.1:0-149256 GCA_011170035.1 Teleogryllus occipitalis
TTGTTAATTTTGGACATAAATAAATAACAACTCTTAAAGTGTAATACATTAACCCCAATTTTCTACTGTATAATATTAGCCCCGACTGATCTTTATAACATTGTCGAAAAACAATATGAACGCTAGAGACTTTTGTTTAATGAAATCTCTTTTTAAAAATAGATCTTGTAATAAGATAAATTGAACACCCTGTTTTTTTTAAAAAACTGCAAATGCTTCACTTTCTTTTCGCATCGGAAAGGAGGTACTCTTGTCGTGTACCTGGTGGTGAGGGGGAACCGTGTCAGGTGAGTAAACTTTAAAGACCCGAGTTCGAATCCCGACGAGTAGACAATATTTTCTGCTGCAGTAAGTCTTTTTTTTTTGTTTCTTTTTTGCACGTTCACATAGTCCGTATTAAATATTGCATAGCAATTACTAATAATACGTGAAAATATATGCTGTTGAGGCAACACTTGTTTTGAACATAAAACACTTTCTAAATAGTATGTATAGTAAGATAAACTTTATTTAAGTGAGTAAACTTAGACCATTCACTTTGATTCTCTAAATTAAAACTTGACGTAACTGAGAGCAGTGTCGTCATAAGAGTTATTATGATACATATATCCTTTATTTTTAAAATCTTAGGCCCCGAAACGCGCCTCAAATTAATTATTAATATAATAGCAATAGCTATTTATATATAATATAATTTCATAATTATTTCCAAAGAACCGGAACGCCGGTCCGTCGGGTACCAACAGAAATCAAGCCTTTTATATACAGGATATTCGGGGAAGAAATGTCGAATCTTCGAAAAATAGCTGTTAAGACAATTTTAAGCTTATTTTGTCTAATAAACTTCACGGATATTCCAAATGGCTAAGCCGCTATAAACATTCAAAAGTTGGTTTGAATATATGTTTTCTAGGCAACTATTTGCGTTGTAGAAGCATATAAACACTTCATTAATATCTAAATTGTTTATGATTAACAAAATAAATGAATACATTTGATCAGAAAGAAAAATTAACCTAGAAGTAAAAAAGCACCCAATTTTCACAGTTCGACTGCTTTTTTATTTCTCGGTTAATTTTTTTCTGAACTAATATATTAATTTATATTGTTAATATTAAACATGTTACATGTTTCTGGGGTGTTTACATGATTCTAGAATGCAAAGTTTTGCGTAGAAATCATATTTTAAAACCAAAATTTGCGTGTTTATTGCAGCTCAGCCATTCAAAATATCTATGTAGTTTATTAGACAAAGTATGATTAAAATTGTTTAAACAGCGTTTTTCAAACTTTCGACGTTTCCTTCCCCGATACTCTGTATATCCATGCTTATTTAAAACCAAAAACAATAATTTGCGTACTGAAAACTAATTAATTAAACCCATGGCAGTATAACTGTTAACATAAGTAGTCACACATCTTTCGCAGGATAAGGAGTAAAATTTAAAGAAAAATTATAGTTCACATGAATTTTGACAAATTGCGTCTTACTTTCTATGATATTCAAATAGTAACATTATATTACAATATTCAATTGGTTAACAATTTCGTCTAAAGAGTCTTGTTTGATAATTCTCCAATTTCGTATTGTAATAAGATATCTTATGATACTCATGTCGTAAATAACTATTTGACAACTATTATGTTTAGTGTATGTGTCTAGCAGGATTTGTATTATTCTGAGAAACTGGATCATATGAATCACGTTTACTACGTTATTCACACAGGATCACATGAATCTCAAAAAAGTATTTAATAATATAATCCTTACTGATGAATGAACGTTTTATTGATGATTTTAATTTTGAAAATTTTCATTAGTTTGGATGTTTAAATATAGGTATCACATGTAATTACATGTCTGTTAAACACGATAGCATTATATGAAGCAAGAAACATTGTTTTTTGTTTGATCATTCAACATCATCCATGACTCAAAATTACTTCAATTTTCTCTGCTTATCAGTTTTTTAATCTCAGATCTTCGATGAAGACATGAATCAAATAACATCGTAGATATTTGAGTGTTTTAAAAATAATAACGTGAATAAATGCTTATATTTATTGAATTGGTTTTATAATAACCTGTAAAAACATGGGTTTTCTGTTGGTTTTGGGGATGTTGAAAACATTCAAATAGTAAAGGCAATGTTAAGTTGGTGACCTTTAACATTGTTTATTTGATATTTTTCTTAGGGATAGTTTATAATGGTTAAACGTTTTCAAAGAGTGCACATTAGATACCTCGAGTGGCCCGTTTCCGTTTAATAAACCGCTACGTTCTCCCTGTACAGATGGTCGTGCAAAATTCAAGGTTTTGATAGATTCGTAGAATGGCGGCCAACAAACCACCTTCGAACTCTGACGATACTGAAATGTAGTCTGTGTTGGGAAGGTCATATCACTTGACCACCAAGTTCGTTCTATGTATTTTCACTGGGAAATGCTAGTGCATTGATATTTACTAAACTGTAAACAAACGCTAAATCTCTTTGAATTGTTATAACATCTGTTTTGCTTTCTTTTAGTAATATCCACTCGTTTTACCAAATACGTGTGTTTCTTATATTTTTACACGCTACAATTATTTAATTTTACAAGTATTTATTTTCAAGCATTTAGGAATTCATGAAATTTCATTGAAACGTTCGCCAATCTAAAAACCTTTTAAATGTATATTAAATATATTAATGTTGTTTAAAAATATGTATTCACAATGCGTAGATTTAGCACACAAAGCTCTGATTTGAATATTATACAATGAAATCATCAAATTAACAGTTTCAGAAAGGAATGATAAATTGAATTGAAAATATTAACTTAAAGTTTATATACGTTTATTTAGAAATTTCTATACTTGTGTAAATATTGTGATGTGTGATTCTACTCATGTGATCTTTCAAAACACAAAATTGAATATTTCTGTATTTGAAAACCTTAACACTACCTTCATCCAATCCAGTGCAGTTTATAGCAAACAGCTAAGCAATATGTTTCCCTATTTTTAATGGTAATGGTTAAACAAGAGGAACAAATAGTTTCTGACTCTCGGTGTTAACAGGGGACTTAAAAAAATTAATAATACAGTTATTCGGTTGCTCAACATCCCTTTGATAGAAAAACAGAAATAATTGTTTGGGCGTAATGCACCTTGAAAAATATTTTTTTTATAATCAATTTCTTTCCTATTTGATAAATATATCGACTTGCAAATTGTAGGACTTAAAAGAGAATATAAAAACCAAATAAAAGTTATGCTCATACTCACCGTAAAAATACGAATTTAGCATAATTAAATTGGCCACAGAGTTTGTTTACAAGCAAGTGCATTTTAAGCGTATGTGGCAGGCAAAAGCGCGGCATTGGAGAACTGTTTTTTCAGTATGCCCATCCCACGCTATTCTGCTAGCGCGAATGAATTAAGCACAAACAAATGGGGTCTACTAAGATGTTAATTTCTTATAAACAATTACATATATCTCGAGAACGAGATATAATAGCACCAAACGGATTCGGGAATTTTGCATCACATTTAAACGCCATTCAGATTAAACAATAAAAAAATTTGCAACAATTGCAAATTTATAAACAATTTCCAAATTTTGCAAATCTAAAGTGGGGAGAGTCTCCCGATGTCCCAGAACCAAAAACAGCGAATTAACAATTTTGCAACAATTTATAATTTTATAAACAAATTCGAAATATGCGCTAGAACGGCCGGGAAGGCTCCGCAAATTGCGCCTGAAATGAATATCTCAAAATAGCAGTTTGTCAGGACTTACAAATTGATTACTAAAAGTTAGAATAATTGTTGCTAAAATGATAAATATTTACTGGTCTATTCTGGACGGAAAACCCCGCTTAGAAATATTTTTTTCGTCGTGGCGTACGCGCAGGCAAACTATCTCCTTCGGCAGGGAAATACGACGATATTTCCGTCTCGTACGTAAACGAACTAGCCCCCTCCCCCTGAGACAGCGTTCTTTCTGCCCCTTGGGATGTTGCACCAATCACAGACAACTGTGGTTCTACCTGCTAGCGATTGGTCAACGCGTCCCTCCCCCTGCCCTCCCCCAGGCCGAGGGGTGTCCAAGTTTGTCGGCGCGGTGTGGAAGATAGAATTTTGAACGACATTTTTTCTGAGGGAGAGGGTACATCTAAGAAAAATCCCCAATACCAAACTACCAGCACTCGACAGTGGGCAACAGATACAGAGGAAAAACAGATGTAGGAAGGTCCAGAAGGAAGTGAACACCAGAACAGATTCTAGAATTTCATCCCTGAGCAGTATAAGATGTAAAAGAAGAAGAAGAAAAAGAAAAAAAGAAGAAAACGAAGGAGGAGAAGAAGAAGAAGAAGAAGAAGAAGAAGAGGGAGGAGGAGGAGGAAGAGGAGAAGAAGAAGAAATTTCTTCCTGGGATAGAACGAATAATTCTCATTTTCGTTCAATATCATTTTCGTTGAACACTGAATTTTCCTAAATTGCAAAACCTAACATTCCAAGCTTACAAATTGTTGATACATAATTTTATTTACCAAATTTGATCCTTATAAATATCTGTAAATGACGTAATGCACATTTTTCAAAAATATGAGTAGTGTTTGCGTAATTTATTCTGAAATATAGGAAGCTATTAAACAATTATTTTCCCAATAGTGGCTCCAATTTGTTTCCTTGAATATTGCAAAGGGCGCCTAAAATGTAGTACAAGTCTCATATGGCTGAAGCTTATCAATTTTAAAAATTGCGTAAGTTAGAAATAATGCCAGAAAGGGGGTGGTGTTGTATCACCATTCGTTTTTGTTATTTCAATATTACGGAAACAATTGTTTTTTTATAAATTTCAATTTTATGTATTCTAATGTCACTGAGCTACGATAAGCAGAACAAGAACTAAATGTTCAGAAAAATAATAAATTTGTTAGGAAACCTTTTATTTATAATTTTTAAATCATATAGCAGTGTTTTTCTTAACAAAGAGATATTGTTTTCTCTTAAAGTTCATTAATAATATTACCTGGGAACGCTACTCGAGTTCCCATAATGGCGAGTTTCGTGAAACTAACAAATATACATTTTCTTTAGTTTGAAAATTCCCTCTTTCATGAGTTTTATATTACAAGCATTACAGAAGATAAAAATAGTAATCCGAACGAATTTGAAGAGGCTGGCACTGTTTTAGCGGTGGTATTTTATTAATATAAATTTAAATAGAAGTGATATTTGAAGAATAACATCATTACAATTAATAATATTATGGTTACAATGAAGATTTATTTGACTTCCTTAACTTATTTTATATATCACTGCCATCAAGTTGTACTCAATTGCATGGATATGTAGTTGTTAGAAGTTTTTACCTAAACATTCCAATTCCTGTTTCCCTCCAAGAAAATGAAAGTTTTAATACCACAATATTGTAATAAAATATATTTTCTTTATTCTTAACGGTATATTAGGTACACGCTCTCTCTCCATATCTTCGTATCCATTGCAATTTAATAATTTCCTCAGGTGCTTTGTGGTTACAACGCCATTTTCTCACTGCTAATTTTATTATGCGGTTACTTATTGAATGTGAACATCAAACGTTACTCTAAAAAGGGCAAGTTCAGTGAGTCAGAAAGACGTCTAGATTCCCAGAATCTCCTGCCACGAGCGAATGCCTTTGCAACGCGCTGTGCACTGAGCACGTAGGGAACTGAAGGAAACAACGCCTGGTCGCTACTCGCCCGTTGGCTGCCGAGATGGAAAATAGCAGCAAGCGTCACTACTGCCATATCGCTTTACTCTGAGCGTTCTCCAGATAGAACCCCGCGAGGAGGTCAGCAATTGTTTCGCAAAAAGCAGAGCTTTACTGGATAAGGAGAAATAAAATTATTAAATTTCATCTCCAACATTGTCATCTGTTGAGAAATATGAACTAAGTGACAAGCTTTTTTATTCAAAAATTATAATTTTTTGATGCATCTTCCGCCAGTCGGCAAGTCGCCTCATGTCGCGCCGTCAATGCCCGCGTATCTGCCCACTTTGTTGTCCTCCTTTAAACATACGCATACACACCCTTTACCACTTAAGTAGTAATTTCTTTACCTTTTTAATCAATATTTAAAATGATGTACTTTAAAGACGTCGAGTGCGTACAGATTGATTATTTCGTGTTTCGGGATGCGTCGACTGCTTATTCTCATGAGTGTAGTGCATATTTTATCACGGGAGGAAGGGTGTTCTTCCCCCGTTGAATAGTGACAACTGGAGCCAACCTACACGTGGGTTTTCGGTTTTTTCCAATAAGGTATCTCCCACGAAGCACTTCCTCAGAAGGAACAAATTCTAAACTCCTGTAACTGTGTGTAACTGAAAATAGAACAAGGTGTGTGAGGATAAAACAAGGAAAAAAAGGAATGATCGCGCATGATCCATGGACCGTTTGTTAGAGTGCTGTTACGGCGTTTGACAGACGTTGCTTGAAAAAAAGCATGGATGGATACGGACCAGCCATTGTAAGAATTCTTCTCCAGACAGCGGCTGGATTCGACTTACCTATCTAGGTAGTGCACTATGGTTTCAGAGACCAATTTTTAAGGGCTAATATTCTTCTCCTTCTTCAAATCTTCTTCTACTAATGATAATACTTCTTCCCTGTGACTTCAACGTTTTCTTTGTATATATTTCTTTCTCATATACGTACGTATAGGCAGAGTAATATACGTAGTATAGAGAAAGGTATGAAGAGCTGGTGGTATGAAAATAATGGTGGTAGTGGTAGTAGTAGTAGTGGTAGCAAGCGACCTTCTTTAGTGCTATAAATGCTACTAGTGCTTTTAGTGCTCCAAAGAAAGTTTTCTGGAGAAATAAAAACTTACGAAAAAAAACACCTCAAATCCATTTCTATGATGCAAATGTTGTGAACTCCACACTGTTTCCTACTACCGTAATTGTTTTAAAACATCTCTCCGTTAATATGCATATTTACAGAGATTTCTATACATTATTACATTTGTAAATGGAAGTACTTTAAATGATTTCAAATGTAATTTTTCGAAAACATGAAAGCAAAAAATTGCTAATGTATAGCATACAGTCCATATGTTGAATGAATTCTTGTAAAAACTATTCCTTTTGATGTTTCGATGTATCAAAATATTTTGTTAAGGAAGTTTCTCAACTAATCGTTTTTAGTAAGTCTGTTTATGTATATTATACGCATACATATTTACAATTCCAAATCTTCTCGTAGTCGGGATAGATACTACACTGGGTTTGTTTTCCAAGTAGTGTTTCTGTCTTACGTTATTGTCTAAAGTAAATTACTTTTTATACTCAAATATTGATGATTACTTAAATTCTCTGAAATAATCTCCAGCTATTTTTAAGTGTGCACAAAAACTTTTTAATCTTGAAATAAAGTCTTTTTCCTTTTTATGTTAATAGTCTAGATTGTTTTTGAAATAACTGTTCTTTCTGCACTTTCATAATGTGCTGCAATAGTTGCCGCTTGCACAATTAAAACTGGCACCATTCGTGGGACCACGGAACCAGTTCCCGCTTTTTATCATAATTGATTTTTCGCAAAACAGAAAACGATCTTTATACCACCTTTTTTGAAAATTTTGGTACAAATGGCAAATTTTCTATTCATTCAATGAATTGATTTATGTTTAATATTCTGAATTACAGAGTTGTTAATTAGCAGAATCTGCGCATCTCTATCACGAACTGTACGACACAAATCGAATGAGTCTTCATTTCTGAAACGATGCATGTCTAAAAAAAAAATAATTTGTCAAGAGTGGCACTTTTTTCCATATGTAATTTTTTGGAACTCAAATAATAATAACTTACTCACAGAATAAGCCGTGTTCTAAACCCGTAAAAACCTGTCAATTTTTTATGTCCATTCAAATTTTGAAATAAAATTGTCAGTAGATCTAAAATTACGGTAATGGATAGGGAATTTCTAGGAACTGTGAATAGAATTGTGAATTAAATCTAATTGCTATGAAAAGCACATTCATGGAGAATTATAAAATGACCAATTTTAAAGAAAACAGAATAAACAACCTAAAACAGAGTTAAAACTTCACCTTGGCTTGACGGCTCGCACTTTGACGAGGAGACCGGACGGGGAAGTAACAATGTTACAAGCGTGCCTCGCGACAGGGCAGGCAAAACTCAAAGAAGTGGGTGCAAAAACAGATAACTTGTAAGTGTGTTTTCACATTACGGTGCTCAGCGGTTAATTTATGAAAGTTAAAAAATTCCATTTTGGCCACAGAATCGGGTCCCAGAAACCATAGTGTAATATCGAAAATCTTGCCACCGTCACAGCTCGAAATTTAAGGTTGGAGGCACAGCAATGACATCAGTTAATGCCATCTCCACCGGTGAATGTATACAGCAAATGAAAATAATACTAGAAACACTTTGTTTACAATCGTACAAGTAACTAGAGTCCATCTTTTGTGCTTCCTATGCATTTGCGTGACGTGCATTTGTCTCATCTACGACTATTATGCCTTTTAAATTTCGAAGTGAATCGGCAAACCTATTCCGCGTAAAATATCTCCGTCTCTGAAAGAGAATCCGATGAGAAGTCGATTCTCGTATTGGCACAGTGCCAAAGGGGAAGAGAGTCCTTTACTTTGAATAAAGACAGACAGTGGCTTCCACTTCACCACTAGCACAGAAGCGAAAGAAACTATTTTGGATCATTCTGTATTTACATGGATTCTACTTTTAAAACTATTGGACATACTAATCAATAAACACAGCGAGAAACAATCCTGAAAACCGATCGATTACGATAAATTGAGGAAGCATCTTTTACAGCCCATTTGATAATAAACTCGGTCAACTTATAAGGAATGTACTTCAAATACAATAACAAAAGATGAAATATTTTACGTATTCTAATTTCAAGCATTTGTGAATACTTTGTCAATGTTTTTGTTTGTGTTCAATACTCTTCTACAAAAGAAAATCATAAATATAATAAATAGTCAGTATATTTCCACTATCTTCTGAAAAAATTAGCTGAGCACTTGAATCCCGTTATATTGAATTGAACATTGTATTTTTCTTCACTGAAATTCAGAGAATACCTAATATGACACCCTTTACGGTTCTGAAGAATGTCGTTGGTTCATGAGGTGCAAAATGTTTTTTTTATTTTGTTGGTTTGCTTAGAAATTTATTTGTTTGCTTAGAATTTTATTTGTTTTTAAAATAGATGAATTATTGATGTCAAAAGATATAAATACAAACGGGAGTGCTATAGAAAACTAGTTGTCTTACTGAATGGCGCAGACTTTTTCGAAATAATTCGATTCCGAATTTTTTGGTCCGTTTTAGCTTTTCGGTTTTGTCCCATACTCTTCCCAGATGCCATCTATCGTCACCCAAAGTATTTTTTTTTTGAAAATTTCTCAATTTCTCGGTTTCCTAATGATAGAGCCTAAATATTACTTTAAGAACATTATAGAAGGGTAAAACCTCTTCTATGCTATTCTTAAAAAACGACGAGAGGGAGAGAGAGAGAGAGAGAGAGAGAGAGAGAGAGAGAGAGAGAGAGAGAGAGAGAGAGAGAGAGAGAGAGAGAGAATGTCGAAAATATTTCAATTGAGTAAATGTTGAAAAAATAGCGTAAAATATGGTTTATATCTGTCTATACAGCCTACACAGTACACTTAGCATTAGCCACACCAAATGTTTGACGAAAAACTTTGCAGCCGTTTTTGAGAAATCCATGTTTTTATTTTTTTACTATTGCACGTAATATTGCCCAAAAACTAATAAAATTTCAAAAAAATGCCCCTGACATGTAAGAGAAAAAAGTGAAAGAAATAAATATAGAGAAAAAAATATTACGAAGGAAAAATCTCTAGCTTCAATTTTGTAGTTGAAGAAAGTCTGTAAAAAATTTCAAACCTATGCAATTTTCAAACATTCAGAGGTAACAGTGAAACTATGACCTATAATACATTTATAAGTGTATTTTACTCTATTCTTACAAGAAATTTAAAGAAAAAGTGTGGAGCTAATTTTGATCAAATTTTGAAAATGTCCTGGGGCTTCATGTAAAGTCCCCCAAGATTTAATTAATGGTTATCAAAAACGCAGGGCTTCGTGTGAGGCCAAATCGACAGTCAGCTAGAAAAACAACGTAAGCATAGCTTAGGCACTAGTGTTGTTTACAGATTAAAGACTGACAGACAGACGGACAGATAGACAGACAGACAGACAGACAGACGGACAGACAGACGGACGGACAGACAGACAGACGGACGGACGGACGGACGGACGGACGGACGGAGGGTCGGACGCACCGTGATACCGAAAAAAACTTTTTCGGTATCAGTAGACCCTAAAGCGTGCATTTCTTTGAAATCTTGAAATCTATTTTCCGCACCATTACATAACCTTCTCTATACTACGATCGGGAAAAGTGGCTCAGTGCATCAACTGCACACTGCAATGCCTCTGATCGGCAGGATTTTTGACACTAGCTTTTCAGTTAGGTCGAATTCAGTCGCTGTCTGAAGGAGAATTCTTGCAGCCAGCTGCTCTGATCGGTAGTTTTCCGTGGTTTCTCCGATCAACAACAGACGAATGTCGAAGTACCCTAACAATCGAGCCTCGTACCGTGCGCGATGTTTCCTCGTCTTACTTGTCCTATCCTCACACACACACACACACACACACACACACACACACACACACACACACACACACACACATAGACACACACACTTACGCTAACATGCACTACACTACCAACCTTGTTGGGAGACTGGTCGGGGACTTAGGGCATATCCCGGCTGGGGCGGTGCTCCGCTGGTGGGAAGTACCGGATATCGCCATCCAGCGGGGGAAGATCACCGCCACCTCCCGATGAAATAGCATGCGCTACACTTACAGGACAAATAACCTCAGTAGTTGATGTGTCCGGAATCACTAACAATCAATCAATCTATACTATGTATATTACTACTTATTTACGTGCGTATATGAGAAAGTAATAAAATGAGCTCAGGCCTGGGAACACAACTAGCTGACAAAATTCGGATTAATCCGGCCCAAACCGACCTTAAAATTCATGTATACATACGTATACCATACATGCCTCTTATATATATATATATATATATATATATATATATATATATATATATATATATATATTACTGATAATACTATCAGTAAAGTAAAAATGTAATATTTCTAATTAGTGTTTTACATGCCTGAATGCAATTTTGTATTTATTGTGTATGTTTTTAGACATATGGATATTTAAAAGAGGTTTGTAAAAATAATGGGTATATTACTACATCTGTTTAAGTGAAATGGGAAAAGTAACAGGTTTGATTTAAACAGGTTTTATTTAAACCACTGTTTTGAAATACGTTGTGAAGATAGGTATTTGCATGGTTAATGCAGTATGCATACATATTTTACTGTTAAAGTCATTAACAAATACTATGGTGTATTTATTGAACTATTTTGGTTATTTCATTTCACTTTTGTGGCAATGAAACTCAAAGGAACAATCTTTTCTTGATCATGAAATATTTTCATGTTAAACATGTTTACATGAATTTGCAAGCGCTGGCGTTGCATGTTCGGGTGTCGCATGTGATAGTGGGCGGGGTGTTAGTGGCCTTCAGTTAATTGGTAAGGTATCAGAGTGACAAGGCAAACAGATTGCACCTGCGGCTATTAAATAATCGAGCAGATCTGCATAGGTCAAATTAGGGTTGTTACTGGTCATGAGCCTGAGAGCGCAATCACAATCGATTCTGTGGAAGATAATTGCAGCATGTCAGCACTATTCTACCTACCATTTATAGAGATTGCACACATGTATTTGTTTTGTATTGAGTTGAAACAAATTCAGAATACAAACAAATGCCTGAGGGAGCGAGAATATGGTTTCCGAATGCGTTACCTACTTGAAAAATTAGTCCCTTAAGTATATTGCATGTTAATATTTAGGAAGTGGCAGAATTCCTCTCCGATAGAAACGTGAGATTTACGGGGATTGATTGGCCGGGGTTTCGCTCTTCATGTATCTCCGTAAACGGGGCACCGCTCCAGAAGGGACAACTTCTAAGCTCGGAACTGGTCTCTCGATATGTGTGTTTGGGCTCTGCAAGTAAATGTGTGTGTGTGAGTAAGGGGAGAGGGTAGGACAAGAAAGAAGAAGGGAAGGTCACGCATGGTTCATGGCCCTTGTGTGTACTGTCCCTCTGTGAACGTGATTTATGGCCTATGAGTACTGTTTCAACGTTCGCCTGACACTGAAAGTAAACATCACGTGAAAATTCCAAACGATGTAGTCGGCCTCTGTCACGTATCTACTAGACATGATAAAAATTCCATCATATTTCTGATAATTACCCTAGTATTTTGGAGGAATATTGTAAAAACTATAAGTAAACCTTCTTTTATATTTTTAATAACAAAGCATACAAAATGGCTAGTAACATCTTGTAAAACGTTGATATCTTGTTATATTCTAAGAAGTAATTACACATTTAGTTTACACTAAAAGAATCATTATTCAATAATAATGTCTAAATGGAAAATAGTCTAAATAATAAAGTCTAAAGAACACATTACTCACAAAATTTTGCATTCTCTGAATTTCCTATGTCACGCCCATCAATAGAAGCAAAAGCAATGCTGCAGGAATAAACTCTGCATATATCTCTTGAAGTCCGCATTGCTGTTATATCGTCCTCTTCTCATCATCTTCATCCATGCTCTCAAGCAAGATTTGTTGTACTCTTGGTCTATTTTACATCATTTGGGCAATTCAAGTCAAAAAATTGCTTTTGAGATGCCATCCTGTGCAGTAACGAGAAAAGTTCATAAATACTCGTACTTTAATTGTATATAAGCCAGTATTTTTGATGAGAACATCATTTTTAGGAAACCAGAAAAAATAATAATTGCTTTAACTTAAAAAATGAGAACAATGAAAATAAAATCACAAATATAAGTTTAAGGACCAAAAATTGAGATTGATCAAAATTTCTTAAAATTAGCTGTCATCGTATATGATGGATACACTGGCCGACGATTACGATGACCGTTTGGTTAAACGCGATTTAGAAAGATAGATGAGATCGTACCTTGTTCCTACAATCGCGCTTGCAGTTAAAGAATTCGATGTGTATCTCAGGGACGCAAGGACGCCATTTGACTGTTAAATATTAAGTTTACTGTGCAATAATTTTACAATAAAATTGAATACATTAAAAAGTCTTTTACTGAATGTAAAATGATATTGAGTATGAGAATGATACTGCAGTGACTGTAGAAAGAGTCCTATATAAAAATAAAAAACAGCCGTTCTTGTGTAAAGGAATGTTTAGCTGCGATTTAAATGACACTAAAGAAATTGAATGTTGCTAACAATAATTTATCCGTGTTTTTATTTATAGTATGAGTCGAAAGTTCCTTTCAGAGTTCTCCTAAGCACACTCTTCGCATCACTAGCTTCGAGGTTTGCTCTGTTGGTGTCACTGGCTTCGTGGGGAATCCCCCTGCAGTCGCCAGCCCACACCGGGGCGGCGCCAGGGCGTCCGAACGCACCGTCCATTACCGGCGCAGCGGATGAGCTTGGCACGCACGCAAAAACAGGAATAATTAATCTGCGGTCATAACGCCACTGCCCAGGCTCTCCGCGGTATATATTGCCGGGCCCTCCGGTGAGCTGCGCCAATCCGACGGAAAAATGCTGCAATTCTTCATGTATAATTTAGTTTTTGATGCGTTGGAGCAATGTCAAAAACAGTCCGGAAGAACGCCTATCAATCTGTGCAACTTTGATGTTGTGTAGGGATCATTGCAGATCAATGATGTAGTACTTATAGAAGAACGTGTGAAAATCAACGCAATTGCTAATCCTGCTTTCGTTCTGCCGTTAGTTTAGAAAAACCATGATCTTGTGATCTGACAAAACTTGTGATCTGAAAACGCATCAAGAAAATCGATGGCAAGAATTCAAGGATATCAGAGACTTATTAATACTGTTTTTCTCCACCTCTGTGATTGCTCTTTCCTCTCACTTTCTCCTTCAATCTCTCCTTCCTTCTTATTCTATGTTTTCTTTCCCTCCTATTATCTCTTTACCTTTTCCGACACGCTCTTCTCTTTACTTCACAAAATTTATGAAGTATTTCATTCCTGATATTATTCATCTCAAAATAATATCGTCAAATTACTTATTAATCTCCTACGAATAATCAATTAATGTGCATGTGTTTGTCTGTCACCTACGGCTAGACTCCGTTGCATCGTATTCAACAAATGCATTTGTTATTCGATGAGTATTGAGCTCAGGAAAAGATGATTAAATTAAAATAAAAATATGACTATTATTTATTTAAAAAATGGTGAATCGAGGAAAACAGGAAGAAAATAATGCGAGAGAAGAAATGATTATACACATTCTTGTGTTCAGCACTCAAAGCGTCTCGGTCTGGTGGTGAGAAACTTGGCATTTTTTCGTATCCTTCGTATGTAATTAAAATTGTTTAAAGCGAGGAAAACGTCAAACTTATAAAAGAAACTACAAGGTGTTTTCATTTCAAATCAGATAAGATCAAAAAATAAAATTTTACACATGCAAATATGTCTACAGAGTTTCTTTCTCGAAATTCTCCTAAATAAATTCGCCGACTCCGAACGTTAAGTATACTTTTCCTTACAGAACCGTCAGGTTGGGCTGCGTTTTCCCTACATTTCCATCCACAATGTTTGTATAATCCGGCAAGAAACATACCGAAAGATGACAGTTCTGTCACTCCTGCTTCAGAATCCCCCCCCCCCTTGGCGAGAAACAGACGTTGAAGATAAGTGGGGGACGACGTGAGCGTTGACTGAAAATTCCGTTTCAGCGCAGTCCCTGTCGTGTTTCAATCTCAAGGGAGGCAGAAGAAATTTCTGAAGACAGAGCCATCAAGACGTTGGAAAATATGCATGACTTACTTAACCGGAGGAAAAACAATGGTAATATAAAAATAATGCAGGAAAGTATTTTGATCAGTATCTGAAAGTTCCAGAAAACTTTATATACATATTTTGGACTAGTTTGAAAAGTGTCATGGATGGATTATAAAAAAACAACGGTGTAGATACATTGAATGCTTGGTTAATAGTAATAGAGAGCTGAAAGTTTTGAGTTGACACGACACATTTGATATAAAGTGATATAATGCTGAATAAAATAATTTGCATGTTTTAACAAATACAACAAATTGACACAACAACACAACCTTACACGACAACACAACCTTAACAAATTGAAACAGGATGATATTTTTCTGGACTGTGCGAATAACTGTAAATTGACATCTATATTATACATATAAAGAAAGATACTATTTAGGCAAGTTTCTTCTGAATGTGGAGTATTTTATTAACGGACTTTGCTCAACTACTCAATACTTTTGAATAGTTCTTAATATTTTTAGCAGACTCAAACTACTTTTTCTCGATTTATATCATGAGATTGTCAGCGAATTTTTGGTACGATTATTCAACTAGTTTTATTTTTAGAGTGGACGTGTTTGAGACCCACGCTCACATTCATGAAGGATTGTGTAGTATGCAATGGAGTCATTGCGCTATAACAAGATCGTGGAAACTATAAATACGTCGGTACATACCAATATGTTTTGCGCATTTTATCATAAGTTGTGCATCAAATGAATAAAATAATCACCAAAAAAACTTTCTAAAAAAACTTCATGACGCGCCAATATTTCACACTATTAATATTATTTTTTAATATTACTTTCTTTCTGAAACTAATTAAAATATTTGGCGTATAAACGAAAGGAAGTCAGAGGTTGAGGCACAACATAGTTCTCGTCCTGGTCAAAATAATTTGTGCAAAATAATAAAAAAGTGTTCATATGAAGCTATTTGCTTTTGAGCTACTGGAGTCGTTGCCGGCATGAGTAGTAGGGATTGTTGTGGCGTGACCACATTGATATTGAAGCGTCTTAGTTTATTTACTTATTCATTTATTCTACAGCTAATTTACTATAAACTAGGTGACGTGTGGCAGAAAAGTTCAATTTCTTCACGCTTTCTTGATTCCCGATTTCCTTCCATCATTTGTTCACTACTCTTAGAATTATGAATAAATATAGTAATAAGCGTTTTTGACAACCTTTATTTGCAAGAAATATTCAATCGTGTTCATTAGAAATTCGTAAATCTTATGAGCCATCTTGACTGCCGTGAAACCTACTAAACATTCAATGTTTAGTTTATACTCAAACTTTCGCACTGCAATAAATAGCATCAACAATAACGAAAGATTTAGTGAAATGATAATTATAATCCAAGACCTATAGAATGGCATTATCATGTCAGGTAAAGAAGTGACATTGGTTTAGGATATGAATCAAGATACAGAAATGCAGAGGGAAACTGTCAGAGTGGTTGGTGGAAGTACAACTAATAATCCAAAAACTGTACTGGCAATTTCGAATACACTCCACGATCTAGTGAAATACATTGAAAACATAATGCAAGAAATATGGTTCTTCATCTGGACAGCGCTTAAAAGAAGTGATCTTAATAAGAAAGTAACCAATTTTAAAAGTCTTTAACTTAATAAAAATCTCAACAGAGCTGTGGCCACGGCGAGAACACGAATAGGTCACTGCAAGCTGAGCCACCTATACTTGATTGATGGAACTACTCCTCCCTCACTACACCTCCACCGTACGGCTTGGACCCTGTCCAAGATTGGGGGCAATGTCTGAGAAGCTAAAAAACAATACTATTATAAATAAATTTGTTCTTAAAGAATAAATGGTTACTAAATCATTAATATTATTTTGAAAACAATATTAAATTCCAAGTATCGGTTTTAATTTTTTAAAAGTGATCCAACAGAAAATACTTTCCTTGAAACTTGTGTACATTATTTTTATCTACTATTGTACTTTCATTGTTTGCTGACATCTGGTAGGTGTAAAATAGCCTAAACGTATTATATAAATTTTTTAAAGTAGAACTGTAGACACTGATTCTTGATGAACGTCATCCCTACGTCGTGTATTATTATTATTGAGTCGGTATTTCCCATCACACCTCTCGATAACTGAAAGTACCTCCTGCTAGAACACTACTGACCAACGCAATTACTACGTTATGTTTCTTTCACTTCTTCCTAATGGAACGCTGAAAAAAACTTGTGCTGATAGTACAATTTTAATTCAATAATGAATCATACGGCGATCAAGATAATACTAATGATAGCGTAACAACAATAATAATAATAAAATTAATAATAATAATAATGATATTCATAATAATACTGATGATTTTGATAATGATGCTAAGCATAAACCAATTAGGAAACTGGTTTACTCGAAAACTCTGTAATTAAGAAATAAATAATATGTAAAATATAAATACATTGTATCGTTAATCTGCGAAACATATTTCATTCATCACTACTTATTTTAATAATTTCTTTCAAGATCAAATAAAATTGATAATATCAGAGAAAATGCTTATTTAGAACACAAAATTAACATTATATTACTAATAATATGGAACCAAAATTAATACTTCGATTCCCATACGATTCTCATAGAAACAGCAAAAATTGAAATTCTAATGGGAAAACACTAAACGCTTGGATTCGTTGTTGGATATTTCATTACAATTTTGTATGCCTTTCTTGAATGGCAAATTGTTCCTCGCCTTTGTTAATGAAATTTGAGTAATTACACTGCAGGACAAAACGCGTGTTATGTTGAAATATGACAGTTAAAATTTCAATTCCATCCTGCACAATGTGCTCGCTAAAAGGTCACAGGAACCTGGTGTCAGTGGCAAGGTACAGCAATATTGCCGGCTGTAACGGTGTGCTTTCCCTGTAAATGGATCGCCGGGCCTTCTTATAATGAAAGAGGCAACGAGGGGTTGTCTTTAATAAACAGCTCCAAATGGACTACAGAACGTCGGAACACAAGTGGGCGAGTCGATGCACAGTGACACCCATTTTCAACTATCTGGTCCAAAGTTAACAGGCGAAGTTAAAATGTTTAAACTGTGAATTTATGTAGATAGAATATATAAGCTAGTTGTTAAGAATAATACAACTGGCTTCAAATTCTAAATTGAAAGTAAAATAATAATTTCCATATTCCACTTATTTCATCAATAACGAGTTATTACAGATTATTTTCAGTTTTAAACAATATATATTATGTTACAACTCTTCTGAGACTATGATTTGTATTGCGTAAATTATACAAATGAAAAAAAAAATACAGACTTGATATTTAAATCTGAAATACGTGATTAATTTAATTTGTATGTGTACGTTAAGGTACTCAAAATGGATTTTTAAAAGAGCTGAGGTATAGTTCAATACTCTCAATAAATATAATCAATATATGTATATTACTATCAAGGATCTGATCATAATACAAATTTACATTTCTGTTTCAATTTTTGCTACTTCTATGAGGCAACTCTTACAACTAAAATGCTAATTCTGTAAAAAATAACGAAAATCATCACATCATTATTATTTAAGTGAGACAACACAAGTTACAATAATAGTTCTTTATTTTACCCCAGGTTAAAAGAGACCAGTACTTATAACTTAGTTTATTATTGATGAGCGCGGTGGTGCGAAAAGTTACTAACGACCACATAAAGGTATTTTGTCCAAGTGTAAAATTTGTTTTATATTATCCTATCAATTTTTTAAGACTTCTACGAATTTCATTCAGGAAATTATTTTGCCTTCGGCCGAAATTGCCTCGCTTACTGCATTTGAGCATGCATGCATGTCAGCAATCTCAATGTAGATAATTGAAGAAATGACTGAGTCTATTATCGTTGAAATCGCTAAGGCTGTGGAGGTTTTACTATCTAGTAACATTAACGAAATTTTCAATAAATAAATCTATTTTTATAAAGATGTAGAAAGGAAAAGACAGTTCGTAGTGAATACAAAAATGTTTCGGATATTTTGCCCAGAAAATAAGTACGAATACATGATAATTTGAGTGTTAAAAACCTTAAAATATCACCAAAACAATACGGAATTAAAGAACATATAAATGTTTACTTATGAATTATTTAATATCGAAGTGTATTTATGAAGGAATATTCATACATTTATTAAAAGAGTAATATGTGCACCGTATTGTAACCAAGCTGTGGTTGCTAGGCAAACTTTATTGCATCGAATATAATAATAAGCCATTTAATATATGAATGCCTCGAACGCACTAATTAACTGCATATAAAGATTACTTTAATTATAATAAAGGACACAACTGGATAAATAGAGGTATAATTGCACATGTGGTATGTTGAAGAAAACGAGCGTCGATAGGAACGAGTTTATTTACCACGAGTAAAATACACCCATTTACCCACGTGTAACGCTAAATGTTTTCACTTTATAGTATACGTACGAAGCAATATATTTAGTATAAAGATATGTAATGCTGCCGCAAAAAAACGGCGATTTTGATAAAAAAAAGTCGTATTGAGAAGCCCTAGTACAGACCAAATATGTAAATCCTCTTTTAAAATGTAGTAAATGACTCTTTCTAACACGGTATGTAGTCCTGTTTAAGACATTGTGTATACTTGATACTGAAAACGTGTTCTCTTTTTCAAAACATTCGCCTGTCTGTCTAATCTACGTAAAAAACACTAGCTCCTAAACTATACGTAGGATAAATTCCAAACTGAATAAACCCATGTCGATTTGGCATTTCTCGAAGCTTTGCGATTTTGAAAAACATTCACTGTACATGAAGCCCCTGGAACATTTTGAAACTTTTCTCAAAAGTGGCTCGAATTTTTTTCTTTAAATTTCTTGTAAGAATAGAGTGAAATGTTCTTATGAAGATGTCATATAGGTCCGACTCCGGTTAACTCTGAATTTTTGAAAATTGCCGAAGTTTCATATTTCTATCTACCTACAACTACAAAATTGAAGATAGAGATGAAGTCCCTAGGACGCCTCGTTTAGAAGTTATTTAACAGTATAAATTGTATCAAATTTTAACCACGTAAAATACATTATATTTTCTAATTTTTAAATCTCAAGTCATGCAGCTTGCTCTAATCACATATTAAACATACTCTCAACTCCCCTCAATTACACTATGTTAAGCTAGCTCTGGTTGGTTGGATATCAAATCACCGCGAACGCTGTCTCACGTTAACAGCGACGCAAAGAAATTTATTCTACCACAGTCACTACATCTGCCACTAGAACGCACTCCACTCGGACATCATGTCGCTCCGTATTTCGGTATAAGTCATGCCAGTTACCTTAAAATGATTCGTAATGCACGTATCAAGTACAGATTGAGTTTAATCTCATGGTATACGCACAGCTACATATTACATTATTAACTATAATTGACTGTGCACAGTGTACTTAATTAATGCCACGCAGTGACCTTCTTGTGCGCATCAATGGTGATTGTATTATTTACTACTAAGCAGTAAACTACATACGGAATCTAGTTCCTACATTCATGCCACTTCGCTACTGAAACTGTGCTTGTGCTAACAATTCAATGTTATACATGACTTGTCTAACCGCAGCAATCCAGTGGATGTAGTTGTGCGTACCAACATAAAACCGCCAATTGGCGGTTTTGATTACAGCATTGATCATGAACGTGCCAAATCTACCAGTGCCTAATTAGTACCTAATTAGTCATGTTCTGCGCATAATGTGATTTCATAAGGCTGCGGCAATTCTCGACGCCATACGTGGTCTGTCGGACTGCTCGGTGCCTCAAGGGCCATCTGGCTCACAAGTAGCAGCCAACACGGCGTTCTCTGCACGCTAAAATCACTCAGATTAACTGCGTTGTATGTTCGACATAGCATCTTTATTTCAGCTCTATGAAACTGTGGTGTTCTATGTTCAGAGTTGTGTTTTCTCTCATTAACTATCACTCATTAAATATCAATCATCGTTTGTTTCAATAGTATCAATATCAAAAAAACTATGTTCTTAGAAGGTATTCAATTATTCTCATAAGAGAATGCAATCAATCATATATTTTATGTAATTATCATTTAATTCAATTATATATTCTCCTTTAAATCACGTCTACTGATTCAGCTGAATGATAGCAACTTCCCTGTAATTGTAATTCACTGCAGGAACAAACGGCCTGTGAATTCGCTCCCAATACACTAATCCTTCGAAGCTATTACAGGTAAGTGTTGAGTTGTCAGATAAGATAGGGCAACAGTCCAGTCTACTGCTTACATGCTAACTCCAACACAATTTCTGAAACATTTATGTGCAAAACTAAATACTTAGGGATAATACTAGTACACAATTTATAATTATTTCCTATATTATTTCAGTAGTAAAGATGAGTTTTTCAGCTCTCACAAGCAACCAATCTTTATAAATAATGTCTCTGAAGAACGAATTTCAATGAGACTGATGAATTGCACATTGAGCTTAAAAATACAAAGGATTTGTTAAAAAACGAATTTCATTGCTACGTATTTTCTCCTGCGCATCCCCACTCCCGCGCAACGCTGAACCAGTGAGGATGCGCGCGCAGTCCTGCTGCTGAATACGTCTCGGAGGCCCAGTTTGCGCTGAGTACACGCTGTCCATCCTTTGTGATTCGGTCTTTGACCTGCCACTGGTCAAGTTAAAAGCTAACTAAAGCCAAAAGCCCTGTCAAACTCAAGGTAAAAACTCTAACTGAAATCTAAAGAGCGTGACCAAAATAAAAGGGATAATTTGAATATAAAAATTCAGGAACTGGGACGTTCGAAAAGCAGGAAAGTAACATAAGAAGTAAGGATATTTACGGAAGGTTCAAGGCAGAGCCGCAGTTAGGGAGGGTGCATAACGGTGTAGTAGTAGTCATAAACCGTGCGGCACGTAGCCGACGATGGAAAAAAACAAGGTTTTCGAACAAACTAAGCCAATCATTCCATCTAGTGGCAATCAAGAACGCATTCAAATCTCTAAAAGCCTCCAGACATCGCCACATGTACTGAAAAATCAATGCGATCTAGTAGCACATAAATAAATTTGACACAGCAGCGCGATCACTAGTCACCTAGGGCACAGAAATACCCTGGTGACTAAAAAAGACGATTGCACCCGCGGCCCGAAATGCGGGCGATGACTATAGTAACCGTTAGCAGTCAAAGAGTTGAGTATACATGTGTCCAGCTCTTTCCACATTCTACCTACTTTAACGTTTTATTATAAGGATGAATAAAGTTGCACTTACTTTTTATGCAGTCAAACAACGTAAAAATTAGTATATAATAAACACATTACTAATTGCATTGTACCCAAAATTTTTGAATAGCAAGCGACTATTTTACATCATATGAAACTAAAAATCTATGCACTTATAATAGCGGTTTTACTTCCTCGATACGGAGTAGAGACCATGTTATGTAATGCTGCCCGAAAAAACGGCAAATATTTGGCATAAAACTCTTATTCCAGGGACCTGGTAATGACAATGTGGATCAAGTCAGTTGCTAAATTTAGAAAAAATCCTCTAACACAGGGTGTAGTCAGAATTCGTGTTTTGTGGGTTCTTGATACTGTAGCTGCACAGAACACCACGAGCTATTCTCGGCCACAGGAAATCGAACAAAGAGACGGAAATTCCCAACTGCTTGTCGGACCCACGCCGAGGAAAAACCCCTGACGTCATGGGAAGGGCGCGTCTCGTCTAGTGAAACGGCGCGAAGGCCTACGTCACAGGGCGTTTGGTAGGTTAGCTGTAAGGGGGCGCCAGGTGACGGTTCGTGGGCCAGATGAGACACGTCACGTGACGCACAACCCGATGCGTGATTGGCGGGGAGCCACCGCATCATCATGACGGGAGGGGGAATGGCGCGCGCCATAAATAGGGAGATAGGAGCTTCCTCGGTCTTCTATTTGAAAAATTCTTCGGTGAGCGAGCTTCTGCTATTTCTGAGCGAGTTTCTTCATATCGGAGCTTTCTCGCTTCTGGTTCGGCTTCTCTAAGTGTCGCGTCGCCGTATGGCTGCCGAGTGCCGCGATCAGTGTCTCGCGCTGAGGCGTTAGCCGCCGAAGACTGTTACAAGCGTGAACGTAAACGCGTGTACGCACGCAAGCGTGTCCGCTCCACATGTGCGGGCGCCAGGAGAAGCAACGGAAGACGGAGGGCGCCTTCCCTGAGGCATCGCTCTCGCCACGCCGCCACTTCAGCGAGTTACGAGGGAGACCCGGCGTCGACTGGAGCTGACTGCACCTCGCTGCCACCGGAGACCACCACCTACCAGCGCCGGTCACGGAGCATTTCGGGTGAGATCGCCAAATGGGGCAACCGCAACCAAACATTTAAAAGGTGGAGAGAAAGACGGTCGAGTGAAAGTTACGAGAGAGGAGTAGATCGTAAGAGCGCAGTAGGTGTCAATTGTGATTTAGCAGTGATAATGATGTATGGGGTATAAGTGTTTGTTTTGGGAGGATACTAAAATAATTAATGCCATATTTCGTATATAATCAGATCATTTAATGATAGAAAACCTGAATCCAGTCATGCATGTCTCCCGAATCCTCTGCCAGATACTATAAGTGGCTACGCATGTGAGGTCTCACTAGCACTGGTAGCCGGGCAAGCAGCCAGCCCATGTTGGACAGGGCAAAAGCTCACAATACGAAGAAATGGATGAGAGCAAAATGTATTTCAGTCTGCTCGTCTGTCTCTATGTCTGTCCGTGTATGAACAACGCTAGCGGCTAAATCGTGCAGCCGCTTTTTCTTCAAAATTTACATTTCCCAATCGATCTGGCTGATGTTGTGAGCCCTTGAATTTGAAACCGATATTTTAATTTTGTGAGGTACTTTACATTAAGTCCCTGTGACATCAAATTTACACAAACATATGTCCATCGTTTTCGATTAAATTTTGTTGTTGGATAGTGTGAAGGAAATTTAAGAAATGGTGCAGGTTTCATGCTTGTTCAAAACCCCAATTTTTGGAAAATTCTAAAAGTTGAACATTGTTTCGGAGTCTTCCTAAAACTAAAGTATTATAGATATTTGTCCCTTTTAATTAAATTTGTTTCTTATTTATGTATTTTAAAATAAGATCATGTACAATTTTTCTAAAATTTTAGTACTATTCGCGTAATTTTGCGGGAACTTACGGGAATGGGAACGGGAACGGGAACTTGCGGGAAAGTACGTTCTGTTTAGTACTACTATAGTTTCTCCTAATGTTCAGTAAGAAGCCTCTACCAGGAAAATGACTCAAAGTATCAAATACATGATTTTAGTTCAATTACCAGTATACTCTTTTCAGATGCTCTTATAATAAATTCTCAAATAGGGCAATCTGTAAGCGTTCTATTGACTATTTTTAATTTGTAAACTTTACGTTCTCAATATTGTCTAATGCACGAATTGCCCCAAAGCGTGTGACGTGACTTGAAAATATAGCATCTCACCACACACGCCCCATGGTTTTCAAATATTTTGTAACTATCGTGACCTAATCAAGTAGTCCACCATTTATTTGTGAATTAATTTACTCTTTGTCGTATAATATGATTACATCTTTAGTCAGGCAACCCGTCAAACACTGCCGTCGAGAGTGTTGCGTTAAGCATCAACATTTTTAACGTTCTCCAAATTTCTCAGCGTACATTTGATTTTCTCGTTGTTGCATGGAAGACCAAGTACCCTATCACTGTATTCCATAACATTATCAAAATTATTAATATTCCTCTTCTCTAACTGCTAGAACCAGGCATATATCGATAACTCCCAGCTTGCTACAACTGCCAGAGTTCTATTTAGCCGAGTCGACAAAGAATTCTACGCTCCAGGCCAAGGTGTATTCAAGACTTAGGTCGATTCGGACCTTCATCTAAAATCGTGCTTAGTTCCTATATGCCTGTAGTTAAGTCGGAGGACGAGACAGGTGTAAAGCAAACGATGGTTGGTCCCCACCAAAGTTGATCGGGCATATAAAGCTACGGTCTAAAGGGTTTGCTACTTTTAGAAAAAAACGTCCTCATTAAAACCAGCGTTTGGCGTTTTGGTGCGCTCTAGTAGTATAAGTTAGCAACATAACAATGGTTAGCACTAAAAATATAGCGTCATTTCTTTTTCGATCATTGAGAGTGTATTCTGCAAAATGTCTGAGAAATTTCATTTAAACAACAACAATTTGACTGACATGAGTCTTTTTCTTTGTTAGTTCAGTTTTCAGACCCATAAGTAGTGTGGGTGTAACCACTACTTTATAGAATTTTAAGCGTATTTCTTTGCTTCATGTTATGAGATTGTGTTTGATAGTTACACATATTAAATCAATTTAATTTATTAATTGTATTATTATTATTATTATTATTATTATTATTATTATTATTATTATTATTATTATTATTATTATTATTATTATTATTATTATTATTATTATTTCTGTAGGAAATAATGTAACAAAGTATATAGTTGAAATTGCTGACTGCTCTAAAGTGTTCAACTTCTATTTTTGCGTTTAAAGGGTCTATTCTTTAAATATCATTATCTTACTTTTTAGTATATTTCAAGTTAATAGAAACTGGAATAAATAATTAATATTTGTCGTAAATGAACTTTGAAATTAATAATTAATCATTATTTTTGTACTCAATTGGATTTTTAAAGGCGTTTGACTTGTCCACAAAGTTTCGTGATCGCTAGAGGTTAGGTCGTAAATTTAGGTTGATATGCTTGCCTTTATTTTGCTGAACTTTAGTTGGGGAAACGCTACATTGAAAATACGGTATTTGTCAAATGAACAACTTTTGTAATTTATGAGAAATTAGTGAATATTAGATACTTAAGGTGCCTAAAGTGAGCATCAGAAGTTTACAAATTAAATTAGTGACCGAAAGTAGAACTATTAATAATATTGACATTAAAATCTATTTCAATATGTTGTAAAAAATAATATTTAGAGAGAACCGAGCACAAATAAGTTAGTTGTTTTGATGAAATTTTTTATTAATTTATTGTAGAAAGGCGACGTACTGAAGTGTAGTTGGTGAATAAAAAAGCTATTTAAATGTCAATTTATTCAATCTATTGAATTTTTAAAAATTGTTAAATAGTGTGAACTTAGTCTAAAATTTTAAGAATGTAATAGTTTCATTGAGGATTAAGACTAAATACGAGGATGCAAAGAAAAAGAAGGGTATGCAAAGAAGAGAGAATGTGAAAAAGGAGACGCTGGATCGTATGCATAGAAGAATATGGAGAGAACGCAAAGAAGATTAATAGGATTCAAATAAGATGAAGATTACTGCAAAAACGAAGGTGAATAGAATGCAAAGAATGAATGCAATTGATGCAATGCATAAGAATGGAGAATAGAGGAAGAGGAAAAGAACGACGAGGAGGAGAATCATATGAAGTAGAAGTTTCTTAAGTAAAACTAGATTATTCGTTTGTCACCAACCGAAAATGCCAGCATATCCTCTGGTCCAGGATAGTACGAACACCACGTGGTCTACAACACCACATGAACCTTTCTTCATTAGGGTAACAAGTCTCCGGGGTGGGCACCTATGGCTTTTCGCCTTCATCCGCAATCCCCGACGTACAAGTACGCCCACGGGCTGATTTTCGGAAACAGCCGGAACCCAGTTTACCGTCACGGCAACCTCCCCATACAATGTCTGGGTAGGGACCGTCCTTCTACCTCAGAGCTCATAGCTATCCAGGCTAGTGCTTGAGTCAAGACAATGCGCATTGACATGCGCCGAGAATAAGTTGCCCAGAGTATCGGGCCACTGCCACGACGAAGCCGAGAGCCCAACTGGTGGCCACCAGAAGTGAGGTCCAAGGGGCTCGGAGTCCCAATACCATATTCCCACTGCCTACACCTTTAGGTTATCGACATGGGTACCGCCGCAACCTGGGCAATCTGACGGGTGGTATCAGCTTTCCTGCGGGACTTCTATATATGAGATTCAGAGTGCTCCGAAAAGCACCCTTCACCCGATCCTGCCCGAAGGTCGACGTTCCATAGGCTCAGCTGGTGGGTAGCCGGAGGAACCCCACTACCAGTAGCTTAGCATCGCCTTCTCACTGCCTGCACCTTCAGGCTAACGAAGCGAGCGACGCCGCGAGACTCAGGGTCAGGGTGGTCGCCTACGACACTCCACCAGAAACCACAACAACCTACGCCATCGCGATTCCCCCCTGCTGGGGGTCCAGGACAATGTGGAGACATTGTATTACCGAAACATGTTGTATACAACTTATCGTCGAATATTTGTCCAGTGCGTTGAGTGGAACGCGCCATCGCGCCGAGGTGGGCGAGGCAAAGTGCCTGCCAGAAGCACGTCGACGGGCCAGGAGCCTCCATTCAACAAGGAATAATGAGCAGCGGGGCGGAGGCGCGGCGCCGTCGCAAGGCGAGGGGGCGGCGCATGTTTTTAATCTCACCCGGGGCGGCCTACGCATAATGAGTTATTAAAACAGCCCCTCGACGAGGAGTCTGGCGCCGATGTCCAAGGGAGGAGGGCGCCAGAGGAGACTTAATTAACGCGGGCGCGAAAATGGGACGCTAGCACTCCCGGGCGATCGGGGAGCGCTCCGGCTGCGAACAGCCGGATGCACGTTTGCTGGTTCACAACCTACGTGAAATTTGATATATACAAGCGTGTAGCGTGTGATCGTTCAAAAAGTGTCATTGTCCAAATTATACGTCTTGTGTCTACATAATTCAGCATTTCTGGGTTTCTGAACGTTACTTTTGTAATAATTTAAAATTGATCTACCCGGAAGATTATTTACAACTTCAAGACCAATAGGTTAAAAAGTGTGTAACTAGCACAGCGCCTACCTCATTCTAAAACAATTGAAAATCTCTACTTATCACCACTTAAAATTCAGTTTATAAAACGATGTTATCTTTCAGGTGTTAATTATTATTATTATTATTATTATTATTATTATTATTATTATTATTATTATTATTATTATTATTATTATTATTATTATATATTTTACTTACTTTCTCGACAATGTTGAACAGTACACAATACAATGGAATACAGATTCAAGACGTATTACAAACAGTTGACACATTGATTTGCTTCATCAGAACACGAATGAAACCAAATTTACAAATAAAAACACAAGTCAAATTAAATTTAAATATATTATAAAAATTGCACATAAACCTTCCACTATCGTGTCACTATCACGATTCCTACATCCACATCCACACGATACTCTCTAGCTCTCCACGCTTGGGTAATTGATAATTGAGCTGAGTTCAGTCATGCTCGTCTCCCAAGAACTTTTTGACAATATGGCAAGTGTCCAGTATCACAGAATTCTGAATTTTTGATAAGTAGCTTTCTAATTGAAGGATTTCTAAGTGTTTCTCCGCGCTTTTGGAAATTATTCCTGGGGCCGAAAGGATGGCTAACGTAAACTCTCTTGAATTTCCCCATTTTCTTTACTTTGCCTGCCAGATCCTTGTATTTGCTGATCTTGTTGCTATAGCTATTGCCGATAATGTGGGAGAGTCGAATGGAAAAGTCAATCAGATGGATTTATTTTTGTCTAGCTAAGTGATGTCAAGTCAATTGGCTGGTATGGTGACATCAGTCCTTATTTCTCTATCCCATTAGAGTTTGAAATTGCTGTTATCAACTACTGGTGACGGTTCATACGTTAAATAAGGTGATGCTGACTGTGCCTCCTGTTAAATTTTGATGCATGATTTTTGCTAAATTATTGTGTTTTGGTATATTCTATGTTTGCAAGTGTTCAGCAGTATCATGTTATGTATTCTATTGTTTCTGCAGTTTGATGACATTTTCCGTATTTTTCATCTGAGATTGCTTCCTTGCCATGTATTTCCGATAATGTTTAGTAGCTATTACTCTATAACGAATCACCATCATAAAACCAGTTCTTTCATCGAAGAGGTTTCCATTATTGAGAATTAGGTTTGTTGTTTCCTTACTTATATTATCTATGTCTAATTGAATCGGAAATATGCCATTCAATTCTTTTTGCTTCCAGTTCTTTTTATGATCTACTATTGACGTACTTTTTGAAGTGAAAGTGGCAGCGTCTGATAGGTGCAGTCGAGTTGCCTTGATGCGGCAGCGATGGTGTAACGGTTAGCGTATCGGACTGTTATACCCAAGTTTGCGGGTTCAAACCCGATCGAAGCTTCGTACGCCTTCCTTCGGAGAGGAAGTAAAGCCGGCTGTCCCATGTTAGTAGATTTACTGCATGTAAAAGATCCTCAAGCCTAAATGACGCCTCTGAGCTAAATTCAAAATCGCCTGTTTCGTCGCCCAAATAATACCTTCTTTCCGTGGTTGGTGAAAGGAGCGTAGCGGAATTTGCGTGGTCAGACGGAAGAGCAGGCCTCATGGCCTGAGTCTCGCCACGTAAAATAAGGCAAATTCAATTCAATTCAATATCGGCGTTTCAAATGACATCAAATATCCTGTTGTCGGTTTGCTTCTAATGAAAGTTGGATCTGAGGCCTTTAATTTGTTTGCTATGGAGTTGCAGTGTGTCGGTAATTCCTATGCCACCCATCAGTATTTGAAGAGTCACCAGTTCCATTGCTGATTTTGAATGTTTCATTCGGTATTTTGTCAATTGTCTTCTGCCTAGTCTTGATAGATCTTCCAAGTCTGTCGCTGACCATTTAACTGATCCAATTGAGTAAGTGGTATTGCATATGTATTAATCTCCTTTACTTTGTTTCTGTTTTAGAGCTGTGTTTTGACGATGCTTTGTTGACGCAAAGCGGTGTCATTGGTTCAATTATCTCAAATCTTCGTTTTTCGTCCATCAATGTTGTAATATGTTGCCTGAGCCGTGTTGTTTTGGCTCTCTCCATATGGTGGATCAGAAATATGTGATTAATTGTTCATCAGGTACTGGCTGACTTCCAACGAAGTTTACACTGCTTTCACTTTTCAATTTCCTGTAGAATTGCTTCTGGTTTTGAAATTCCACATTTTGCTTTTTACATAGTATAGCTCTTTTGTGCCGTCGAAATCTCTTGGCGTAAACTGACAACTGTTGGATGTGACTGTCAAGACTTTCTGTTTAGCAAATGGGCGATAGCTGTTCCAATGTTGTTGTCTTCATTATTTCTTTCACCTTTTTCTTCAACTTCCTCCTTCTGACTTCGTTCTTATCTTGGTGTAGTCTACCGATCTTCTCATGAAGACCGCTGATGCATTTTTCTAATCCAATATGCCATATGGGAGTGTTATTACCTCTTTCAATTTGTATGTGGGTTTGAATGGTCTGGTGTTCTCTGACGTGGTAACATAAGGTTAATAGTTGTGGCCGCAAAGAACAAAAAATGAAGTTCTCCTATTTTGACGTTTTGTTAATCAAGGAAACATAGGACGTTTTTTGAACTGAGAATTTCGAATATGTTTCGAGACAATTTTGGTTTACCCAGTAGGTTTTACGATATGGTCCATGCCATGAAACTTTGTATGACGAGAGTAAAGTTAATGCTCGATTACACTTATTTGCTCCGTATTCATAGTGTATTAACATTTGTTAATTCACTATATCTTTGTACATCTACGCTTGCCAAAATTGGGGTATTTTGAGTTACCTCTCGTGATACTGTTTTTCTCTCATGATCTTTCAAGCTTTTCTGTTGTGCTACTTCTCCTTTGATGTCACTAATACGTAGTCATGATGTTGCTGGTATTGACAAATGCAAAATAGATAAACCAAACTTTACTGGCAGATATATCCCAGAGCGTAACGTCGGGTCTATCGTGGTGGATTGTTCTGTCTGTCAGAATGCTGCGGTTACAGTACAACTTATGGGACTCGCTTTCAAGCAACGTTTCAGGATGATACTGGCAGTACGGTTTTCCAATGTCCCGCCAGAGTCTGTATTTCTTAGCGATCTTGGCATGTATGATCGGGCCCACTAGATCGTGTCTCGTGTTGTAGTCTTTTGAAACTAGTGCACTGCAAAGCGAGCTGATATGCTGATTGTTTTCATGATCCACACATTCGTCACTCATCACTATGTATTTCTGGGTCTTTAATTATGTATTTAAGATAGTTCTTCGTGTGGCAATCTGATCTTGGATTGCCACCATAAACTCATTTGTAGTACATTATTAGCAGCCCAGCATATGACTTTTTATTAAACTTTTCCCTAGGATATTTTAAATGATGCTTAAGCGAATAGTACAGATCTCATTTTCGACGAAATCCATGATTTTTAGGAAATTGCAAGTTTATTTCATCGCCATTTTTCACCTACAATATTGAAGACAAAGAATATTTTCTTCAATGAAATATGTTCTTTAAAGGCAGACCTTAAAATTATGATACATATAATTTGTCGAAAATATAAATATTTTTCGTATAAATTCATGTGAAATACTGGCAGTTTTGAATTTTTTAGCCCTTATTTTCTCCCAAAAGACTGCAAATTCTTTTTAATTTTTTTCCTCGTATGTAAAAATGATAAAAACCTCATTTCGGGCCATCTCTGCATTGTTGAAAATTTCAAAAATATAACATTTCAAAGCTAAAAATTTGAAGTTAAACGTTTTTGCCTTAAAATCTTATCTAAGAAGTCAGCTCTTTAAGAAAGATCAGGTAAACTTTTTTGAAAAAGAAACGAATAATTTTCATGTAATTCCTACTTAAAATTAATGCAATTAAAATACAATTTTTTCAAAAACCGTTACAATTTTTTTCATTATGAAAACAAAAGGCGCTTAAAAGAATATCGTAGGTATCATTTTCGCTGATCTCTCTGAATTTTCGAAAATGGCCAGTTGGAAATAATGTGGGAGGCAATTAAATGTTTATGCATAGGCCTAAGTTGGCCCGTGAGAGCGGCTGCCTGGTGTTGCAGTATGGGGCTCGGCGAATTAACTCGGTTGATCTGAGTTTGTGCATTGGCACGGAAAAAAATGCTCGTTGTAAACAATTTTGTAGTTTCAAGTACGGGTATAATATTGCGGAACTGTTACAAATAACGTGAGAAAGTATGTGCTATTGTGAGATTACTAGTTTGAATGCGTGGAGTACGTGCTTCGGTGACCGTTTTTTCTATATTGGATGCCCTAACAAAAGATTTAGTACCGTGTATCTCAGACAGCTGGCAAAACGATAAAAATATACATAAAATAATTTTTAATTCCAAACTGCTAAATAAGCTAAAAAATACACTCAACTACCATTTCACTCTGCCTCTTACTTTCTTGTGTACGTACGTATAACGGAGTAATATACGTAGTTCAGAGAAAGTTATGTATTGCTGCGACTATTCGATTCAAAAATTCGTATTGCATGGCCCTGATGAAGAAAAAGTAGATACTAAGTCATCTTCTAATATACAGTAAGTTACTTCCACTAAGACGTTATGTTCTCATATTTCAGAAATTGTGAGACCTTGTTTCCGGAAAAGATTTTTTTTAAACGTCCGTCTGTGAACAATACTAGCACATTGTGACATACCAATATGTCCCTGAATTTTACAACATTTATTATAAATGTACGATTTTTTTGCGAAATGAATATTCCCCGATTAAGCTGGCTTCACATGAAGCTCTGAAATTTTGAAAAACATTTTTTAATTTTTTGGGATACTTTAAGTGAAGCCCCTCGGACATTTTCAAGTTTTTCTCAAAAATGGCTCCAATATTTTTCTTTAAATTTCTTGTAAGAATAGAGGAAAATTCAATTATTGAAACGCATTGCGTTTCTGATGCCATATGCGTTTGAATTGCGCGGTCACCATTGCCGTAGTGAACGGGGAATTGATCTGAACGTGTCACCTAAAAGAGGGAACGAAACTTCAGTTCCGGGCGAGCAGTCGGCGGGGAGTGCTGGAAGCGACGCCACGTTCAACGCTGGCAACGGCGAGTGTAGGGATGGCAGCAAGAAAATCCGAGTTCATTGATGGTAAAACGGTATAAGAATGAGTGAAAGCAATAGGAGGACAATAGTGAGGAGATATGCTAGGTGTCGAGTAACGAAAGAATTACAGAATAAGTGAAAACGAGGGACAGAGCAGTCGGACGGATTTGGTGACACGTGTTCGTGTGAGGCCGGAGCTAATAAGGTGAGCGTTGTGCGACGCAGGTGTGAAACCGTATCCAGAATTCGTCAACAAGCCAAAGATTGATGGAATGACAAACTGTAATTTTTGGCGACGATGTACATCGAGCGTGTGGTGAGTGAATAATTGCTTAGGCGGACGGTAACCCAGTAACATTACGAGCCACTTGCTAATGCGTGGGACATGGAACAATCGGAGTGAGAATAAATGGCGCCTTGTTAACGCCAAAAGAATACAGAGGATTGAAGATAGAGATTGTTAGTGCACGTTGTGAGGCGAGTGTCCGGATCCCGGAGGAAAGTTTCACAGCCGCCATTAGAAGGAAAAAAGAGCGAAGATTTTAGCGATCCAGAGAGAGAGAAGGGAGAGAGAGAGAGAGAGAGAAGGGAGAGAGAGAGAGAGAGAGAGCATAGGGAATAGGATGGAAGTATGTGATTGAGAAATGGGGTAGAACTTTGTACAATAGGTAGAATAGGAATAAACATGAGATTCATCAAGTGATGAAACAGTGCGGCCCAGTTCTAATTTTTGGCCAACGAGCAGTGGGAATGTCGTTAATTAATATTTTCATGAATCCAGTTAATGTCTTTTTTTAAACTTATGAAATGTACCGCCATTTTTATAGTAGAGGGAAGATTGTTCCAAGCACGGATTGCAGTGACAGTGAATGTCGGTCTCAGTTAACTATTTCCGAACAATCTTTTTAGTTTGATGTTATTTAGGTGTCGTTAGTGCGGGATGTTGTCGAGAAGATTTAAATTTCTTTGGCATCTGCCAGACTTCTATTACATGCCACAAGGGTGACATGGTTACTGTGGATTTTCCTTCGAAAATCCACGCACCTCGGCCGGTATCGAACTCACGTACTCGTGATTTAGAGACAAGTAAGCTAATCCTTTACCCGCCAAGGTGCCCTTGTGGACTAGTTCTACACAAATATTCGGCCGGTCATATTGTGACGCAGTCGAGATTTCCTGTGCCTGCCGCACATCCGTGTATACGTGGTTGCCTAACAATCGGGCGACAACAATGAAAGTATGTATACATAGAACATCATTACTAGGGCCCGGAAGTGTGGCGAAATATCTTTTTATAATTGTTACGATTTTATGACTTTTAACAATATGAATCAATTAATTGAACTTCTGGAGTTGTTTTAGCAGATTTTCATTTTACCTTCTTTCGCCTATTTTAGCTTATAATGCCTATTTTTGGGATTTTGCCTTTTTCTTCCTTACTTGTGGCCTTTTCTACCTTTTTCGTTATTATTTTACCTTTTTCCCTCCTGACCCCAATTTCTATCAAACTGGAAACATACCAGCTATCCTGGACAACATGACGTGTATTGTCTTTCTGTGGACGCCAGAGACTCCAGTTGTGTTGTGTTAAAAGTGTAAAAGAGAAAGGAAGATGATACCAGCGAAGATTTTTAATGTTTTCATTGATGCTTATGGACATGTTCGCTCACGAGAAAAAACATCCTCTATTTGTATATGGCCTCGGATCCCTTTTGAGAACAGAGCTGTATGTACATGATTATACCCTTCTCAGTTCCTTCTTGCTCTGTCTTTCATTCTGGTGATTACACAAATGCGAAGAACGAAATACAATTCCGTTTTCACTACTACCATTTCAAAATTCAAAAGGGAGTCCACAATAGCATTTTGTAGAGAAAGGGCCGCGAGTAAAATAAATTCGTAGTCTTCAACCAGATGGTCAAGATTACAAAGAAACTGTAGTTTACCTCCATGAGAGTGCTAATGTAAATTTTAGAGTTAGAATAAAAATGTGAATCATTTAATTATTAATTTTTTACACTAATTACTTTTATGGTGATTTTTTAATATCTTGTGTTTTTTCCTCTACTTTATCCCGAATAAATGCCTTTATTGCATGCCTAAATAAATGCCTGAACTTCCGGGCTCGAACATTTACATATAATTCGTATTAGATTCAATTGAGACTTTTATGATACAGTAAAGCAAACTTACCACCTTATCTTCTATATCGTTTGCAGCTAATACATGAAAAAGTAGTGAATGTGTGCCTTTTGCTGCTAAAGACGTGAACGAAGTAAAACTGTTGGTGCTAAAACAGCACGTACTTTCTCTCCCGTACTTTCACGCAAAATTACGCAAAAAGCACTCAAATTTTCAAAACTTATATGTGACCTTATTTCAGAATGTACCTTTGAGGCACGTATTTCTTTAAGGAAAAATATCTATCTTTAATATTTTAGTTTTATGATGAATTTGAAAAAAATTTTAACTTTTGCAACTTTCGAAAATTTGAGTTTTCAATAAACATGCACCTTTCTCGTGTAGTTTTGTGTAAAAATAAGGGCAAAAAAGTACATGGTGATTTAGCACCACTGGTTTGCGATATCATATTATCCCTGACTGACTCTATATGTTCATCGGCAATAAATAATAGTGTTCAATCTCTGTAGAAGTTGAATTATTTATTATCAGCCACTCTGTGGTATAGATACCATAGGAAAAGTAAAAATTAGCAAAAAAAAGTAAAATAGTAAAAAAAGTAAAAAAAGGAAAAGTATAGTTTATTGGGGAGACTCCCTTAGTGGAAATTTTCTATCAAGCAGTGAAACGTCTACGGAAGTTTGCGTCGATTGAACCGTTTCAAACCGTACAAAACTGATATCTTTCTTCAAAGTACTACTTTGAGAGAAGATATTTTCTTAAAATGACATCGGTAAAATATATTGAGTTTATCTGTACTGAAGATCACCGCATAACTTCATGTAGGTGATGTTATTCTTCACACATCACCCTCATAATTAGTCGGGAGAAGACGATACCCAGCTTTCGATCCAACGTTTCTTCAGTCTTCTTGGATCCCTTTTACCTAAATGTCTTAAATCTCTTGCTATTCTGATCAGCCTACTATTATCTGCCCTGGAAACCTATTCATCCCAGCCTTTTCTTCTTGTTCTGTTGATTTTAATGATGCCCGTCACACTCATTCCTTATATCTTTATTGTTTATTCTATCCTATTTTTTCGGTTATTGCTCTTAACGTAGTCATCTCTGACGTTCTTGAAAGAGTTACAGTTCTACTATTACCGGCCCGCGTATCTGTTCCATAAGTCATAACTGGTCTTACTATGGTTTTATATATTTTTACTTTATTTTCTATATTAAGATACTTATTCCTCCAAGCTACATATTTTAGATATCCCGATATTCTAGCTCCTTCGATTAATTGCTGTTTAGCTCCATTATAAGTGTCCCTCGTGCTTGGCATTTTTACACCGTACAACATTACCTTATTATTTAATCCTTCAGTGCTCTTGTGACGCAAAGCCACCACTATTCTGGTACTGGGGCCCGACCTTGCGATCACACATGTTTGCCTTCCTATTCGTACACATTGACTCAAAAGTGATTTATCTTTATATTTTTCAAGTATTTTATGATTTGAAGTAACCTATTATGTTTATTAGAACATTACACTATGGGACCATTATTACTGCACATATTACTCTGTAATAGGTATCTTCTCGCTCACAGTTTACTAGTCAAGCGTTCCGGTTTGTAATTAATTGCTTAAACCGTTTTATAAAATACCTAATAAAATCAATTTGACTACCAAGTATGTTACCTACAACGTCAGGTAAGGGATATGTCACTGACATAATTGAGATAATCACCTAAATGTATATGGGAGAGCTTCTGTTGTTATTCCATTGTCGCCTTTTCCAGATAGATACACAAATATCAAAGCAAGATTCTTATCGAAGACCTTTCTAATTTTCAGTAAATTTTTAATGAGTATAGGTTCGTAGTGCTATGTCACGATATACAACTAATTCTCTCTTGAATCATACATGTTTGTGAATCTCCAAAGTCTCAAGTTCACCATGTCCTCGATATAATCAACATTCATATTTTGCTCCCGCAAAATTGTTTTTCTTTCTCAACATTCCATTCTACAAATTTCTCAATTATATCTGACGAATCTGTGTAGCGTACAGTGGAAGTCGGGTTTGTTGCGAATCCGCTCCCAACAACTCAGCATGTAATTTTGTGCTTCGAGACAATTACGTCTAATGTACATTATACCCATGCGGAGCGGCACGAGTCCATCTCGCTGGCCGCGGTCTCCGGGGCTCAGGAGATAATTGCTGTAATGGAGGAAATGCGCAAGAGTTCATTTTGCCCTCGCTAATTATTCATTTGGTCTCTCTGCCGCGCACCAACGGATACCGCAAATTATTAATTTCCTTCCCAGACTACTACGCGACTGCCTAGGGATCTCATAATATGAGGAGAGATATTTCCTCTCTTCTTATAAACAGTCTGATTACGCAAAAAAAAACACATCGCGGGGCTAGCCGTTGTGACATGCATGTGATGACACGTTGTAAATTTAATAGGGGGAGATATAGAATGTGAAAAACAAAAATTATGAGATACCAGGTGAGATAAATGAAAACCAAAAATAGTGAAAACAAGGGGCTTGCAGGAGAGAAAGTGTTGCTGAACAAAACCACACAAAACGCTTTTCCCAAACGTATCGAGCCCACTGTTTAAAGCAATAAATAAAATACTCAGATGGTGATTTTTGACCAATTTTCCGAATCAATTGCAAACTAATTTAAGAAAAATTGTAAATGTTTATAAACTAAATAAATTTGTAGCAATGTAGTCCATGCATTTTTAGCAAAGTATTGTTAAAATATTTTAAATTTTTTGCTATATTGAGAACATATATATTGTAAAAATGCACTACACGTTTTCCTGTATATGCGATTTCTACGCGGGTACACAAGGGATACACTATGTTTCTATGAATGCACACGTTTTTAAGTAGTTCAGTATTCACTATGTTTTTCCGAATCGCATTCCACAATTGATAGATACTAAAAAATGTTGGGTTGCTTGGTATGTGGGACTGTAAGGGCCCCCACGGGTAAATGACTAGTCAGTATGCTCGCTTTTCATGATGTTTCGCTCCATTTCATTCCCTTACACCTGCTGAAATGGTTCAAAACAGTTGATGCCTCTGCAATTCCTTCGGTCGGGAAGTTCTCGGGTTCGAGTCCCAACGCTGGCAGTATTCGATCCTAGCTCTAGAGATAGGTAGAAATCAGCAGCTGATTGGAGGAGAATTCTAGAGGACGACTGCTCTGGGTAGTAGTCTTTGATGGTTTCTCGTATCAACGTCAGACCGGAGAAGTAGTCAGACTAACGAATCACGGACCGCGGGCGATCTTTCCTTTCTCTTCCTTCCCCTAACCTCACTCACGCACTTATACTTATATGCACTATGCTACCCCACAAGTCGGGAGCTTAAAGCTTGTCCTGCCTGGGGTATTGTCCCGCTAGAGGGAGATACATAGCTGGGGAAAATGCCGCTAGCTGACCTGTAGGTCAGCGTCCAAATGGCTCACTCACCGTTCAACAGAGGAAGAACGTTGCAACATCCAGCGATAAAAAACATGAGCTACACTTACGAGACTAATGACCATAGCGGTCTACGTGCCCAGAAAGATGCGAAAATCAATCTAGGCAAAAGGGGCGAGAATATTACGCGGGGGCCCGTAGCCGCCCCCGCCCTTCATTGGTATGCGAGTGTTAAGCGGCGTCCTTAAAAGGCCCTGGCGGCAGCGCGGTCGGGGAGGGGGCGTGGCCGCCGGCGGCGACGCGACGCCGCGCGTGACAAATCCCTCGTTAGCCCCCGGTTTTCGTTCGCGCGCGCGGCACCGATTAGCTCCCGGGATCCGCCGCGCGGCACGGCGCGGCGCGGCGTGGCGGAGTGAAATGTGCCGGCTTGCACGGGCTGGAATTTTGTGAGCGTGTGGATCGGCGCTCGAATTCGTCCGCCCCACCCACCCGAAAAAAAGATGAGCTGCAGCTCACGACAAGTCGAACCGTGTTCGCGCTTGAAGAGATAATGTACTGGGTTTATCTATCCTCAAAGAGGGCGAAGCGGGATCTAAGTCATTGCGATAGAACCGATGGTCAACGTTTCTCTACCTTCCCATTATAGACGGAAAACAATTTTGTGTCTTAGACTAGCTGTCTAGAACCTGCTGTGGTGAGATAATTTATTGTTAATTTCTTTGATAGCTAATTACTCGCCTAACATAGAGGAAATGTTGTAATGTTGTAGTCAAATACGGCGCTTTTTAACATAAAATCTCTTTTTATAGATTCTTGATAACGAAAAATTGATAATTCTTGTTCCTATAATATGAAGTGAAAAATTTCTTGTAACATGATGTGGAGTCGGTATCCATGTTTGTGAGAACTTGAAAGCAAAAAATTGCTTTATGGCAAAACTATTACTGTCCACCTGAACGTCGGTCCGAGGTCAACACTTCCAGCTAAACCGTAGATGGGATTTTCATCTTAATTAAAACTGTCCAATCAACCTTGCTGATGCCGCGGCTTCTTCAATTTGAAAGAGACCTTTTGATTTTGGGGCTTCCTTTTCGTGAAGCCTCAAAGCCTTCTTTTTCAAAATTTATCAAAATTTTTTTAGATTTTTTCTCAGATAGAGCAAGGTTTATATATCATTATATAACTTATATCACTATATATTATAACATTATATAACTATATATCTTATATCACGGACTAGATTTTTGTTGATCAGTCCGAAATTACGAAAATTGCAAACGTTAAATTTTTTCACCTTCTTCCTACAACTGCAACATTGCAAATCAACTATATTTTCTTAATGAAATATGTTTCACAAATGTCAATCTTTAAGTGATACTTAATCTAAGAACTTAATATTTAACATTATTATAAAATATGAAGATTTTAACTCAATTTGGGGTAAAATGAAGGTGATTTTATAACAATATTTTCCCAGAAAATGACTCCATATTTTGTTTCTCTCTGATGTCATAAAGTACATTTATATCACTAACACAGATCCGATTTTTCTTGAACACTCAGAATTTTTGAAAATTTCAAAGTTTATCAATATATCTAGACGGTATGTTCTGTTGACACACCTCTAAATTTCACTTAAGTTTAAGGAGTCATCTGAGGTACTTTTAATATTTGCATTCTCTTTTTACAGTTTGGACTTTTGCTAATTTTTCTAAAAAATTGAAATTTAAGAAATACTTTTCATAAAATATTTTGTAACCGTTACTTTCGAATATTGTCACTTAACGGTTAAAACTCACTGCTGAGGAAGAATTATTTTTGCATACTTATCTACACTACACTGAGTCAGAATTATTTTTGAAATATTTGTTGAGAACTTAGATCTCTTTTTAACTTCTCGTATACGTACGTATATACGGAGTAATATACGGAGTAATATACGTAGTATAAAGAAAATTATGTAATACTGCACGAAAAAAGGACGGATTTTCGGCGGAAAAAATTCATTGCTGGGCCCTGGTAGCGAAAAAGTGCATAAAACCAGTTGCTAAATTAAGAGAAAAAATCCTCTAACACGTGGTGTATGTAGCCAGAATCCCTGTTTTGTGGGTCTTTTTCAAAAACCGCTCCAAACTTTTTCTTCAAATTTCTGGTAAGATAAGAACAAAATACACTTATAAAGGTGCAATAGGTGAGAATTTTACTGTTAACCCTAAATTTTCGAAAATTGCAAAAGTTTTCATTTTATTCTGGCGTCTACTCGCAACTACAGAATTGAAGACATGGATTTTTCCTTCAAATGAAATTTCACAAAAACAAGATTTTCTCAAAAACAATTTCTTCACGTTGTAAATATGAGTACGTATGCTTTAAATAATGTCATATAACGTTTCTGGATTACTCAACAGTTTTGTGTTAAAATGAGCAAAAAAATTCCGCATTTTCAGAAACGCACAAACGCCATTTTTTTAAAAATGGGTCCAAATTTTTCTTTAGATTTTTCCAATAGTTAGTGCTAATTGCACTGTTTATTATGACGTAAAGTTCATTTTGATGAATTCTTTGTTATTTTTTCAAAATTACACAATGGCATTTTCTTAAAATACCTCTCACGCCGTTAATATGGACATTTCCATCACTTTGTTTGCATTATATAATTTGTAAGTGCATATGCTTAAAATGACCTTAATTGAAGTTTTTCGAAAACTCAATAGATTACTGTGAAAAAGATCTTAAATTTAGTATTTACAGAATTGCTTAATCGCCATTTTCTTAAAAACAACTACGAACTTTTCAATAAAAACTTCTATTTAGAACAAGTGTTTACTCTTCTTTAATATTCTTGAAGTAATGATTCAGTTATACTACTAAGAAAGCAAAAAGTTGAGGAAATTTCAAAAAAGTGTTCTTTAGGCGACGATAGATGACTGCTGGACAGAGAATGGAGCACGAACTTAAAATCAGACCACACAAGGAAATAAGAAAAAATTGCTACGAGAAAGTCTGTGCCATTCTGTAGTACCTCTAGTTACTTTGTCGTATACATACGTATATACGGGGTAATATACGTAGTACAGAGAAAGTTACGTAATGCTGCGGAAAATCGATTTTGAGATTTCAACGGAAATACACGTTTTAGGGTCCCCTGATACCGAAAAAGTGTTTTTTTCTCAAAACGTCCGTCCATCCGTCTAATCTGCCCGTCTGTCCGTCCGTCTGTGAACACTACTAGCGCCTAAACCATACGCACGATCTCTTCCAAATTGAAAAATCCCTTGTCAATCTGGTTTTAGTTGAAACTTTGAAACTTTGAGGAACATTCTTTAAAATTTGGGGTACTTTATTAAAACCCGAACATTTTCAAAATATTCTCAAAAACGACGTCAAATTTTTTCTTTACATTAGAATAGATTAAGAATAGAGTAAAATACTGGCATATATTCGATTTTCACCGTTTAATCTGCATTTTTGAAAATTGCAACAGTTTGAATTTCTTTCGGCGTTTTCCTACAACTACAAAATTGAAGACATGGAGACTGATGTTCATGTAGACTTATTAGAAATTTTAGTAGTTTTCGTGCAAAAGTGCTGGCAATATTTGCAATTTAAAAAAATAACAAAAAAACTTTCTCAAAAACGGCTCCAGATTTTTTTAAACATTTTTGGTAAAGTGGTGCTTTGCCGTGACACGAACGCCGTATTTCTTTATTCTTTTGTTGTTTTTTTTCAAAAATTTCAAATGAAATTTTTTGACTTCTCTCACTTCGGTAATACTTACATTAAAAGCCATTTTTTCCACATTATTATTTTAATGAGTACACATGCTTTAAATAATTAATAGTAGTTTGTAAACATTTAAGTCAAATAAAGTTTCTGGAAAACTCATCCGTTTTCTGTACAAAAGAGATCAAAATTCCGCATTTTTAGAATCGCTCAAACGCTATTTTCTCAAAAATGGCTCCAATTTTTTTCTTCAAATTTTTCCAATACATTCATTCAATTATTTTGGTGTATTCTTTTGTTTTTTGAAAAATGAAACAAATGTAATTTTCTTGAAATACCTCTCACTTCGTTAATATGGCCATATTCCTAGATTTGTATGCATTATTAAAATTGTAATTGGAAGTGCTTCAAATAATTTCAAATAAAATTTTTTGAAAACTCCATAAATGTTTGTGAAAAAGAGCTTCAATTTTGCATTTACAGTAAAGATTAATCACCATTTTCTTAAATCTGCTTCAAATTTTTCAATGAAAATTACTATTTAGCATTAGTTTTTACAATTTTTTAACATTTTTGAAGTAATATTTTGGTTGTACTACTAAGAAAGGAAAATGTTGAGAAAATGTCAAAAAGATGTACTTTGGATAAAATGTACTTTTGGATAGATGGCAGATGGCCAGAGAATGGAGCAAAACGTTAAATCCAGACCACACAAGGAAATTAGAAAACTATATTACGAGAAAGTCTGTGCCATTCTGTAACACCTTTAGTTTAAAATTGCAAATATTGCATGCACTATTACACGAAAAGTACTAAAAGTTTTAAAAAATGTACATGACAATTGTAAACTATTTGTGTATTATCCAGTTCATCTTTTAACATCAAAATGACCACATTTTCAATTAAAAACATAAATGGCAGAGTTTGTTTTTGAAGAAAAGTAATATTCAAAATATATTAGGCAAGTTTTATGTTTATTAATAATAAAGTGTAATTAATTATTCTCAATCAAAATATATTTTAGTTTAAAATAGCTTTAAAATAAAATGATTACTACTTGTCACAATGTATCCTCAATGTGGAAATGATGCCTTTCCTTCGCAAAAGTTTACTATTAAAAAAAAATACTTCGAGTTAAATCTAAAAGTTGAAATTTTTAGAGACGTTTGGTGTCATAACTATCTAGTATACGTGCAATTTTCAAAACAAAAATGGCCGCCATTTGTACACCAGATACAATAAAAATAAATAAGAGAGGTTTTTAAACAGTCAAACCCTAAGGAAATTTAAGTGCAAAATATGAATTTTTTTCGAGATGGTCACACAACAAATTTATTAAATTCTGTACCCCTTAAAAATGAACTGACCCCTAAATGAAAGAATTAATTGTCAACAACAAATTTTATTTGAAGGAAAAATCTCTATTTCAATTTAATAGTTGTACGAAGACGCCGAAAAAATTCAGTTTTGCAATTTTCGAAAATTCAGAGTTAACCGTGAAAATTAGACCTATGCCACTCTTATAAGTGTATTTTACTCTGTTCTCACAAGCAATTTAAACAAAAAAATTGGAGCCGTTTTTGAGAAAGTTTTGAAAACGTCCGGGGGGCTTCATGTACCCCCAAATTTTAAAGAATGTCTTTCATAATCTCAAAGCTTCAACTAGAGCCAGAATGACAAGGGATTTATCAATTTGGAAATAATCGTAGTAGTGTTCACAAACGGACAGACGGACGGACGTTTTGCTTTAAATTGATTTTTTTCCATCAAGGGCCCACAGAACTGGAATTTTCCCTACACCACGTGTTGGGGAACTTTTTTCTCTTCAGTTAGCAACTGGATTTATCCACTTTCTTGTTTTCAGAGCCCGGAATAAAAAAAAATTCTATTGAAAATTCGCAGTTTTTTCGCGCAGCATTACATAACTTTCTCTACTGCTACGAGAAAGTCTATGCCATTCTGTAGCACCTCTAGTTACTTTCAGACAGATAGACGGACAGTCGGACAGACGGAAAGACGGACAGACGGACAGACGGACAGACGGACAGACGGACAGACGGACAGACGGACAGACGGACAGACGGACAGACGGACAGACGGACAGATAGACGGATGAACGGACTTTTGGAAAAACAAAACAATACTTTTTCAATATCAGGGGAATCCAAACCCTGTATTTCCATTGAAATCTCGAAATAAATTTTCCGCACCATTACATAACTTTCTCTATACTACATATATTACTCCGTATATACGTATGTATAGGAGTAAGTAAAAATTATATGTCGGACGTAAAGTGTCAAGAAATTGACAACACCATTGGAAGCTGAAGATCACAGGCGGCGTGGAAAGTGTTGAAACAACTGAAAACAAATAAAATGAGATATGGACATTTGCAGTTCATAACCCTATATAGATAGCTAAATTATTATGAAGAACATCTGCAGTAACATATTGTTGAATACCACACTTTATATCAGCCGAAGGATACATCTGACAATCAGATGTATCAATCAAGTTAAGGAAGTAGTGAAAAATTTCTAAGGTGAAAATGGCGGGGGGATAAGAATAGAACTAATAAAATCAGACTCCATCGGTATTGCTCGAACAGCTTTAGGAATTATTTAATGCGTGTCTCAGGGGTCGTGGGTTACCTTAAGTCTTTAAAGTGGGTTACATCTTCAATATACTCAAAAAAAGGCGATGAGAAATACTCCAATTGTCGTGGTATAACCGTGCTGAGTTCCCTTGGTAAAATATATGGTAAAATGATTAAAAACAGATTGGAAAAGGAAGTAAATGCAATGAAATTGTGCCTTTCGAGCGGGTAGATTCTGGATAGATATTATATTTACCATTCGACAAGTTACAGATAAGCGGCTGGCGCATAACCTTGAGACACATCAAGTCTATATTGACTTGCAAAAGTCGTACGACATTGGCCCTCTTTCAAAATTGTGGATAGCTATGCAGAACTAACATATTAATAACATGTGTATATATATATATATATATATATATATATATATATATATATATATATATATATATATATACTATTATATAAAGGCAGAAGTTCGTTGTCTTTCAGCGCGGTAATCTCTGAATCTACTGAACCAATGCTGATGAAACTTTTGTGCTAGCATTCTTTAAAGGCTTGGAGTACTATAAGCTATGATTTCCAAACATAAACAGTAATATATTTTCAAAATAATTACATTTCTGGACATTTTTCGCCTATCTCTACATCACAGATTCAAGAGTGCATCAATGCCAATAGTTTAGCTGCGCGCCACCACAGGATGATGTCTGAGATCTACTACTGATTTCATCAACGTCCAGAGTTTTTACGAAATTCATTGGAGTTTGAATAAGGTTATGTAATGTCCCTGTGTGAACATTTGAAAGAAAGTCGTAACTGAAGTAGAAAAGAATGTCAATGTTCATGCATTACTCTTTGTCCGAGTTATATACAAAATGGCAAGAAATCATTGTAAGTTTTAAAGTGTTTAATAATTGAGGTAGGTTAAAAGAATAAAAAGTACAATAATATACAGTACAGAATATACAGTAATGTACAACGTACATATATAGGTATCGTATTACATCTAAACAACGTCTTTTTTTGCATAAATTTGTGGCAACTGAATTTTTTGACGAAACTAGTGTCAATTATTAAAACAGATTACAAATGTCAAAAGATGGGCAGTCTACTAAAATTTGGAATCGGCTACTCAGTGGGAAGATCAACTTGCTGAAGTACTCATTCGCCCTATTAAAAATAATACTGCAAGAAGGGCAGAAATGCGAATAATTCTCTAAGTAGTAGGACAGCTGTTCATTAGGACTCTCGATTTAAATATTTACACAGTTCTTAGGTTCAAAATGGTAAAATGGAAAATATGTGTATTATTCAGTACGTCCAGTAACCTTTTTTCTTCAATATTTGAAGGAGTTTTAGGCAGTGAAATGTATTTTAGGAATGACCATTTACATATTAAGACTAATCTGTAAAGTTGTTTGCATATCAATTGCTGTTGTACTTTTTTCTTCTAAATGTGAAGAAGTTCAGTGCAGTGGATGATAATTAAAGAATGATCATTTATCTATTAAAACTCATATGTACTGTAGTTTTGCATATCAATTGCTCCCAATAATTAAATTCATCCATACTTTTCTATAAAAAATTGGAAGAAATTAATTTATCTAACACAAAGTTTTTTAGAGCAAATAAATAAATCTGGGAGTTCTTGGTTTCTATTATTCACCTCTCCTCTACAAATTAGAAAAAGGGAAAATAATTTATGTTTTTGTAAACCAAGAAAAAGTTTTTTTTCAATATGTGATGGATTTCTGAGCAGTGGTATGTAATTTAGGAATGATCATTTACATATTAAGACTAAACTGTAAAGTTGATTTGCATATCAATTTCTCCCAATGAATGAGTTCACTCATATTTTTCTAAAAAAAGAAATAAGCATAATTTAGTTTGTCTAATAATATATTTGTCTAAGCAAATAACTGGGAGTCCTTGGTTTCTATTATTCATATATCAGAATCCATAATCTCTATCACTTGAGATAAAATAATGATGCTAATATTGTTTACTTATGTGGCTCAGTGCATTGTCAATTTATTATTTACGCATAATGTAATGTTGGGAGATCATTAGTTTTCTAATGTCTCAATCGTGTGACGAATTGAATTACCTGAACAAATAAGTTTTATACTACAGTTTACTAGGTCATAGAACATAAAACATATATATTTTTGTCGTTCTCAGAATTATGAAAACTAGTAATTATGTTTCAGAATAGATCTAAGTATTTTCATTTATTTTTATGATTTTGATTCATCAATTACGTTTTGACATCTGCAACTATTACTCCGGATCTACCTACTACCGTACCCCGTGCATGAACTTCTGTATGCTACTTACGCATGCACAGTAAGTCCCTTCAAGTTACGAGTTAACAGGTCAATTTAGAAACTTTCTTTATGAATACAATAGAAGAAAAAATATTAAAATAAGTTTTACAACGTGACAGTTTATTGATATTGTTGGAATATTATATAAAGCTCCACAAAAATTACATATGTAACTCTACTAGGATTTTATTTTGTAGTTTAGATTTGTTTATTGCTTTTAGTTGTGAAGTGAATGTTTAGAAGCTGGAACTTCAAATACGAAAAATTTAATTATTTGTGGAAAAGTAAGCGAGGTAATCCAGAAATTTCCAAATGGGGGTCAAGAGATGACAGCTATCGCGGCGTGGCTGGGCATGGCAGGAAGTAGGGCGGAGAAGGAATACAATGAAAGAGACAGAGGCAGGTCCCGCCGCAGGGCATGAAAAGATTAAATTCCTCTTCCTGTATACTAATTTACTGTAATAAATGCCCGAGCAACGCCGGGTACTTCAGCTAGTATATATATATATATATATATATATATATATATATATATATATATATATATATATAGGACATTAGAGAGTTATATATGGACAATATCGCTTGTGTCAAATTAGGAAATAGCATATCAAAAGAAATGAAGATAAATAAAGGGCTAAGACAGGAAAATTGTATTGCACTAACCCTCATCAAAATATATCTAGAAGGAGCTCTGAGAAATTGGAAGATAAAATGAGAAAGGATGGAAAAAAATTAAATGACGATATGTTATATTCACTAAATTTTGTAGATGACCAAGTGATATTCGCAGAGGATGAAGATAATGCACATTATATGTCAAGAAAATTAAATGAGGAATATGGAAAATGGGGCTTGAAAATCAATTTCAAGATGGCAGAGTACATGGTGGTAGGAGGATCATGAGAAGATTTAGTAATGAAAGATGGCGCTGTTGTTAAATGTTGTCAGACGTATAAGTATATGGAATCAATTTTAACACACCAAGAGGGCAGTGAAGGGGAAATTAAACATTGTATTTGGTAAGGAAAATCCGTTATTCGGAAAATGCATTCAATAATATGGAATAAAATATTGCTAATAAAGTGAAAATTAGAATTGATAAAGCAATTGAGGAAATTATATCACTATATGGTGCTGAGTTGTGGGAGGTATCAAAAAACGATGAAAAAAATTGAAGGTTAAGGAAATGGAGCTTTGGACACGCAGCTGTAGTGTAACGTAAATTGAAAGAATCAGGAATGAAAATATAAAACAGCAAATGGGTGTCATTGTGAATATGATGGATAGAATAGAAGGGAGAACGTTAAAATGGTACAGACAGCTTAGAATGCCGGAGGAAAGATGACCATTAAAAACTTGGAGTTGGCAGGTGCCAATGCACAGAAAGAGAGGTTGACCAAGACTGACATGGTATGATAGTGCGACAGACAATGAGGGATCGTCACAACGAAGATGATGATTTGCAAGAAGAAGAAGGGAGCTTGGGTGCGAGAGACGCCACATGGTCTAAGAAGAAGAAATGTGAATAATACAAAACAAGAACTCCCAGATTTTTTATTTGCTTAGACATAAATATTTTGGATAAACAATTTTTTCGTATTTTTTTATAGTAAAATGGATGAATTCATTACTTGGGTGCAACTAATACGCAAAAAAACGTACATATTAGTCTTAATATATAAATAATCATTGCTCAATAACATACTACTACACTAAGCTCCTGCACATATTGAATAAATAAGTTCAACTAGGTGGACCCAAAACATAAAAACATTTCCCAATTTACCAAATTGAACATGAGTGCTATGTAAACATTCAAATTAGGAGTCCAAATGAAAATCTGCCTTACAACTTAGAGAATTATTTACAATTGCTCCCCTCCTTGCAGTATTATTTTCAATATGAGTTGCGAGGGAAAACTTCAGCAAATCGCTCTGGCCTCGGAGTAGCCGATTCAAAATTGTTATAGACTGCCCATCCCTTTGCACTTGTAGTCTCTTTTGACAACTGTGACACTCGTTTCGGCATTGCTTGAAACAATTCAGTGTTCACAATTTCTTTTAAAGAAAAGGTTGTTCAGAAAGTATACGATATCTATATATTGAACATTGTTCATTACATTATATTATGTAGTGTACATTATTGTAATTTTTCTCACTCAACCTACCTCAATTTTTAAACACTTTTTAACTCACAATGCTTTCTTCCCACTTTGTATAGAACATGGACTAAGGACAATGCATGTCCATTGACATTATTTACCACTTCAATTACGACATTCTTTCAAATGTTCCATAAACGTTCAGGACTAACAAATCACTAACGTTCACCCAGAGACATTACATAACCTTATTCAAACCCCAATCAATTTCGTAATAATTCTGGGCATCGATGAAATCAGTGGTAGATCTCGAACGTCATCTTCAGGTAACTCGCCGCTAAAGTATTTACATTGATGCACTCTTGAATCTATGATGTAAAGCTAGGCGAAAAAAGTTCCGAAAAGTAATTATTTTGTAAATATATTACGGTTTATGGTTGTACATCAAAGCTTATAGTACTCCAGACCTTTAAAGGAAGTTAGCACAAAAGTTTAATCGACATTAGTACAGTATATTTAGAGATTACCGCGCTGTAAGACAACGCACTTCTGTCTTTATGTATTCGTACAGATATAGATATAGATTAAAGAATAAGTAAAGATTTGGTAAATAATTACTGTCAATAAGTGTGTCGTTTTATTTCTTCGATTCAATACAATACATTTAAGAACATAGACTTAGAGAAAAATATGCAAATTGTACAGCCCTGTTAGCTTCAAATTCCTGCATTGACGAGAGCGAAATGTTTTAGCTCTGGAAGAAAGTAATCTCGTAGTTGGCGCCGGTGCAGGTGAAGGTGCTGGTGGCGTCGTCGTAGGCGTAGGAGTAGGCCTGCGGGCACTGCTGCTTGAAGTACTGGGCGGACTCGCTGGGCTGGCACACGTTGGGGTCGTTGTAGCTGCCCGTGCAGCAGTCAGCCTCCGACTGCGTGCGGTCGCACGACGACCAGCACCCGATGGTGTTCCCATCGCCGTCCAATTGGCGCAGGTCCTCGGGGCAGTTGGCGTTCACGTTGGCCGTGCACCCGATAGTTGCACACTCGCCCGACCCGCCTATGGGTCTAATCTGAGGACGGGAAATTAGTTATTTATGTACAGATTTATTTAAAGTTTATCAGATACCTTCAGGCCTATGACTCTTGCCTAGGGAAGTGGACTCAAAAACTGTTAGCAAGCAAAATTCCAATCAGAATGCAAGAATTAGAAGCACTTAGAATAGTTTCAGGAAGCAAATTTCAAATGAAAACGATAAAATATGTCAATTATGTGCAAAGAATATTTTGCATATTATATAATTCATTTTATTACTATGAGCGGTGAAATAAAATAATAACAATAAAAATGAACATGCTAGAATATGCTGGGTTAAATAGTTTCGAGCTCCGTCGCAAGAACATTACTATAGAGCCGTTTGTTACACAAAGCACCCACGTGTGTAATTCATACTTTCCCTCCTTTGTAAGAAGAGAATGTTATGTAATGGTGCGCCAGAATTCGGCGAATTGTCTCCAGAAAAACTCTTATTGACCGGCTCTGGTAACATAAATGTGGATAAATCCTGTCGCTAAATTTAGGTGAAGATATCCTCTAAAACGAAATGTAGCTAGAATCCATGTTTTGTAGGTTCTTGATACCGAAAAATCGATTGACGATATCAAAATTGACATTCCCCAGTCGATCTAAATGAACTCATGGCTTTGGAATTTTCAAACAGATACCTTGATTTTTTAAGGTACTTTACATGAATGTTCACGAACATTTTCATATTTTCTCAAAAGCGGTACCCAATTTTTTGATCAAACTTTGTCTTCGAATAATGTAAAAACACTTCAGAGATTGCAATTAATCTCATGTTCGTTGAGATCACAGATTTTTTGAAAATTGAAAAGGGCAATATTTTACTTGATATCGAGCTGATTTCGATTAATTATTGTCTGACATTTGTGTAATGTCTAAAAAATACCCCAAAACTGCACCAAATTTTTTCTTTTAATTTTCTCATATTAGTTCATAACGGTCATAACGGTCGGTAAAATATGGTGCTAGTCCCATTTGCGGATACTACTCTGTCTTTTAGTAAATGCAAAGAAACCTGAACATTTCAAAACTACAAAATTGGAGATTTTGTTTTAAACAAAGCCTATCGTAAAAAAATCAGCTCATTAAAAAAGCCATGTATATTTGAAATAACGCAATGATTTCTTTTTATTAGTGTCCGAAATTGATGTAATTTCTAAAAATATTTTACCAAAACCCGCTTGAAATATTTTCTTTAAATATTCCTCCTAGTATGTATTGCGACCCACGCGTCGGTTACAAGCCGTAAGGCCAGCACCCGACCTGATACGTCTTGGGGTTGGCGAACACAATTCGCCTGATGGACAGATAGCTCAGTTAGACGTCCCAGTGTGGACACAAATAATAAAAAAAAGAAGAATAGGGGGTCAGGGTCGTGATGAATGTTTTGGATTGGATGCAAATTACTAACAACTCGAGTTAGAATCCCTTTTCACTTAATTCCGTATATTCAAAAAATATTGCTGCTGTGACAAATACATGAAATGGCACACAGAAAAATAAAATACAGAACAATTATGACTGTCTGAAAGAAAAACCCAACACACACTAATGACTCGATACACAACTTCTTACTCTCATTTATCACACAATTTTTTAACACACACACTTTCAGAAATTCTGAAAATCGTTAAAAATATTACTTTATTCAAAAAAGAAAACACATTGAAATCAAAGCTAGTAATGCTGACTTAACACTACTTTGAAATTGAAATTCTCTCTCTCTCTCTCAAAATTCAGAGCACAAGTAATATTGTAATTCGTCTCTTACACAGACTCTTATTTACTAATTTACAATATCATTTTTCGAATCCTTTTAAAAGAAAAGATTGATTCTGTCCTCACGTGTTAGAAGTAGGAAACAAATGTACTTTTTACTTTCTTTATCTTTTAAGTATAGCAATTATGTTACTCTCCCCTCTTTGTGCGAAAAGAATTCAGAATAAGCTTTCTGTTTAAAATGAATTACTCCCTTCCATATAGAAACAGTTCATTTGGCACGACCTTACTTTTAGATTCTTCTTGGCCGCGTCGGGAAGTCAGCTGTGCTTTTTTCTACCTTTTCCTCGCTGTCGTTGGCCTTGAAGCGTCGGAGCCTTGGGTTGAGAACACGGTTGCCCACCAGAAACGCGTTCTCCATCTCGTGCAAAGTTTATATTCTTTCGTACTCTCATATGAATTTTACTTGACTTCCAATTATGATTAATGACCAACTGGATATTCAGAGTTGAAATAAATCCAGAGATCACCCTCTTTTACACGAGCACAAAATTTAAGAGAGCATATAATAAAAAAATTTAAAAAAAATGGAAAGAGAAATGAATGCAACTATTAATTTACTGCCACATGTTCAAAACTCCTCTCCCTAATTCTCCTATTTTAAATTCACAACGTCTCTTATTATCTTTCTCTTAATATTACGTTCAAATCAGTTTATAATGGGATATTTACCTCTTCTTATCTTCTTGAAAAGTTTTTCTAAAAGTTGTCAATCTGAAGTCCGCTGCAATATCAATTCCTGGCGTGTCGTTTTCAATACGTCTGCCCAGTTCAGCTGCTAACTTCAGAAAGAACTTTTTCTTTCGTCTGACTACCGGTCTCGCACGATCTATTGTGGCGATCTCTATTGACCTAATTTCCAGTTAGCATTCTTTCATATTCTTCCGCGTTGGCGCGCGTTCAAACTACTCCTTTCTCTCGCTCTCTCTCAGGTTTCATGTGACACGTTTTCGAAGCATACGAAAACGGACGGTCACAGTATCAGCGTACGGTAAATTAGTTATTAAACAAACTAGTGGTGTTATAGAATAGCCAAGACTTTCTCGCACTTGTTTGTTTTCAAATCACGTTAGTTTTCACTAGTTTTGGAAGTATGTCTTATTCTCTTCCAAGCTGCCGTATTTTGCTGTTGCAAGGATATTTTTCACATTTTCTCAGTTTTACGGCAGCCTAATGCTACAACATGAAACAACCATGCGCTTATGACTATTATGGAAGTGCGAATTCCTTGTCCGATGCAAATGGCTGAAGTGGTTTAATGTCTGGTACGGTCTCACCGTTTCGGAGGGAAGGTTCGCTGATTCGAGCTCACTCAGGAATAATTATTTGTTACAATTCATAGTTGCCGCAGAAAAATATTGAAAATTCTAGAAACTTTATTTAAAATCATTTCAACTCGTATACAATCAATTAAGATAAGATAAATAAACTGGGAGTGTCTGTTTGTTATTTTCAACATTTAAACATTTAACACAATTAAAAGACGCAAAATCTCCAATGTAAGAAATGGACAAAGAAATATTAAATATTATACTCACTACTTGCAGCCAACTGCCTCAAAGCTCCCTACAATTACAATCACGAAGCGCAGTATTTGCAGAGCAGGCGACTAATTTTGAGGTCCTGTTACTCGAGAAATACTCACATTTTCGAAAATTACATGACCATATTTAAAGATGTGTTTTCGATTAACACATTTCATTAAGAAAACAAAGTATCTTCATAATTGTAGTTGTACAAAGACGAAGAAAGTTTGAATTTTTTTCAATTTTCGAATATTCAGGGTTTTCAAGCAACACAAATTTCTAAACGTCACCAATTTCTTAAACGTCCTTCGGATATCCAACCACAAAATTTAATCAAAAAAGATGGAGAATTTGAAAATTTATAATTTAGTTATTTTTTCAAATTTGAGAGATTTTTTTAAATTTTGGAAATGTCCACGGGTCTTAATGTAAAGTAAACCCTAGAATTAAGATATCGGTTTCAAATTCAAGAAACTGAGACATCAGCCATATTGAATGGGGAATATTAGTTTTGGAAAACATTGCCTGAACGGTTTAGCCACTAAAGTTATTCACAGACGGACAGACAGACGGAAGTTTTACTGTCAATCAATTTTCGGTATCAAGAAGCCACAAAACATGGATTCTAGCTATACCAAGTGTTAGAGGATTTTGTCTTAATTTAGCAATTGAATTTGAAGATTTTTTTCTTTGCCATGGTCTTGTCAAAAGAGCTTTTTGGACGAAAATTCGCCATTTCTTTGTGCAGCCTTACGTAACTTTAACTACTTAAGAAGTTCCTTCTTAAGCGCGAGAAAGTAAAAATGGATGTTCGTATATTTAAGAGTAGTTAACACCGACATTGTGTGATCGATCCCCATGTACTTTGGCACATCTACGTGTTTTATTCACTCAAAGAGTTTATGTGATGTTATTTCTGTTGTAACTCCATAACTAGTAGATGGTGCTGTAGAACAAAACTAATTATACATGTCAAATGCAACCCGCAAGACTCGGCAATATTTTTTAGAATCTATATCGTTAAATAACTCCTGAATGAATGCCATTAAAAACTAAAATTTTGAGGCCGAAGGTCTGAAAGGATCGTTTCTCACCTCGTAATCTACGGAATGAAATTCTTGAACATTCTATTACATTTTTGCTGATCCTACGCTTCTCGATATTATCCCACCTGCTAAGAGTCGTGCAGAATCTGCACGTAAATGCGAATGAGAGGAACAGAGAGGAAGTGACTGAAGCAAACAGAGAGACACAGAGACAGTCAGACAGACTGAGACAGGGAGAAGACGGAGAGAAAGGGAGAGGAAAGGAGAAAGAGGGAGATGAAGGTCTGCTTTTCCGTGGCCATCGGACCGCGTCAGCAAGGCGGTCAGAGAAGTGGCATTTCCCCTCGATGCCCCGCCACGGAGGTGGGAAGTAAGAGACTCACTCCGATGCCTCGGGGCGTATTTATAGGGCCTCCCCGGGGCGGTAGTCAGTAGGACATTTCTGGAGCAGCAAGCGAGTGCCTATCAATAGTGGTAAGTTCGGTTTTGAAGTGCCTGTGTTACGGTGATTGTATTCTTCTGGCGGACTGGAACTTGGCTTGTATTTCGGACTTGATTTGGATTGTGGCTTTACTGAAATAAACTTATGGCGAAAGAACTGTTGTTGTTTTACTTGTACATAACAAAACGGAAACGAACGTGACATCTTTTATCGGAACCGTAATTGTGGTAGAAGTATTTAGTCACCGTCGCGAGATCATGGAAATCTAGCTGGTCATACTAATAGATCTGCAGATAGAACGTTTAGTTGTCGTAAACGGAAGCAGACTTGAGTAGGAATGTCCAACTGAAGCACGCGAGTAACTATTTTATTTGAACAGTGTAAATTATTTAATATTAGATTTAGGACATTAACTTTCACATAATTTCAAGGTCAAGAGAAAAGACCAGAAAATCTTCTGGTGGTCGTCGGGATTCTTCTGGGATAATTCTTCACTTCGGCTGCGCAAGCTACAAGGACATCGATTTCACAAAGTGTAAGTGCCACAAAACAATCTCGCAAGTATGCCAAACCATTCTTTGCAAAGATAATTATTTTAGATTTTTTACTAAAGTAAAGGTTTTAATTAACAAAATACATATTGAATTTGATGGCATGACGAATAATTTATAAAGCAAATAGTAAATAAGACATAAAATAGCAGCAAAAACAATATGTGTTCTCGAAGCATGAAGTCTGATTTTTATTCTAGACCCTGCAGATCAATCGTCTTGTGTTCTTATTAACAGAATAAATTGTCGGCATTTACCCAGATCATACTGCATGGGACGTCAGCCCACGTACGGAATATTGAATTTTAAAGAACGTGGGAGTCGCGCATCAGTAAATAACTAAGATTAATAGTTTCAAACACTTCACACTGGATTGAACTCCGGGCCCATTGTGTTAGTAAATATTTTCGAATATAATTACTTAAATTCGTTTCAAATTGGCTGTGCCGAACGTGGGGGAATTATATTAAAAATTGTAGATTTTAAAATTGTGACAGATTGGCATGCCCAACGTTGAGCACATTATGTTAATAAATACGTTTGATGATATAAAAACCCTTACAGATTGGCGTCCAACGTGGAGCAAATTGTGTTAATAAGTACGTGGGGTTTTAAAATCGTTAAAAATTGTCAGTGTGGGGCTGTGATTTTGAACATTGTGATTTTTAATTCTTTTTAAGAGTGGCATTATGAAATTTATTCTGATTTGTAGGCGGAGAATCAAACATTAAAATTAACACAGAAATTGCCAGACATCTATTATAATTCATTATGTTATATTTTTGTGTTTTTAAAGAAGGGTATAGAACGCCCAATTCTGATTTGCATAGCAGTTAAATACTTAAAAATAATGGAGACTCCTAGCCAAAAATATAGGTCTGAATTTACGACTAGCGACGACGAAACATTCTCTGTATCAGGTGCGGAATTATTTCAATGAGAAAGCGTTAGCAATGTTACCAATAACGGTATCATTATTGAAAATATATCCAATAAGAACCCCGAAACGGAAACGTTGCAAAATGTAGAAACGTCAATACACCGACGAAAGACGACGCAAATCAACTCATATTTAATTGGCTGTTAGACTCACTTTTAATTTGCTGAAACGCCGAAGAAAAAAATCAATAAAGCAAATAAATAGCTCTCTTAAAAACGCGTAAAATTTGGAATTAAATAACAAGAGAGAAAATTTACAAAAAGAAATTGCTTTTGCGTGTACAGGCAAACACGTTACTATATCCGCGACTGTAATAAATTTAACAAGCCACTTCAAATTCTACGGTGACGGTTGTTACAAAACGCTTTCTTTCATCAAAGAACGTCTATAGCACACGCCGGGCGGCCGAGTGACTGGGAGCCGTTAATTGCCAGTGTGCGACCGTTGGCGGTGGAGCGAGAACACAAGCCCAAGCGCTCACCCACAGTACAATCCTAAAAATGTTAATTTCTCTGATCATTCTACTCCAACGTCTATTAATAATGTGTCGATCGAGTAATTATCCAATTCTGTAATGGTATAACTTAGCATTCAGCTGTGTAAAGGTAAAACTAAGAAGTGTTACGCATGTGGAAAATAAGCTGATGCAGTAACACGCCTAATCATCGGTGTGTTGTTCCTCGTGGTGCCGAGCTAACGGAATTTACCAGCTATCATCTGGAAACGCAGCAACGGTTGTATTTAGTTTAAGTTAAACAATTCATGTTATATCAACCATCAAGGCAATTTGAATATTGTATGTTTGCATGTAAGTATTTGTTCTCCCTCAGTAAAGTTTGTTCATTAAAAATATATCAAAACTTACGAACACATTTAATTACAGCCATCCACATAATTCCCAATTCACCAATGGTCATTCAAATAGATGTATCTGAATTCCATAACTGTTTTACCAAAGAGCTACCAGAGATGCAAAATAAACATTGGTATTTCAAAACCATAACCTTAATTCAGATTCATCAACGGTACCGTTAGCTTTTCTTCAAAAATTGAAAGTTTTTTAAAATAATGTCCAGGATAGATAAAAAATTACATCTAATTGAAGAAACAATGTTGAGCAAATGGTAATATTGAATACGTGTGATTTTAAACACATTACAGGAATCAAATGATGATTATTGCATTTCATTTTCATCGCGCATGATCCTCGTGTTGGCACTTGCTTTCCCCAAGCCCGCTTTCCACCCGGCTTCTTACCTGTACGCCGACGTTGAAGCCGTTGACGAGGCTGATGTCGTAGAAGTCCTGGTTCTGGTCGCCGTTGAGCGTGATCTCGGCGAGGGTGACGGGCGGCGCGCCGCCGGCGCCGTTGCACTCGAGGACGCCGTTGCCGCAGTCGCCCGTGGCGCAGGGCCCGTTGCCGCAGCCTGTCCGGGCCCAGAAGCGCCCCGACCAACCGTCGGGGATGGACTTCAACACCTGCGCACGCCACGCCCACCACACACACTCAGCTACAACTAATCCAATTATTTGGAACAATCAAAGAGAATAGTTGTAACAGATCAATATTGTTATTTTCATTTTTCATGTAAGCAACACTTTGAGGTAGATGATTTGGCCTCATTATCAGGCATTCTAAATATCATTTTAATTAATTACTTTATTCTGATCGGTAAAAAGTGCGTTTTGCGGTAATAACTTAGATAGGTTTGATAACTTAGTTAACTTTTATTAGTAACTAATAAAATAGTTAGGAGTTCTGGCACTAGTTAGGTTTGATTTTGCTGGGGTGGACGGGCCTGCTTGATATCAACCTAGCCCGCCACACCCTTTTTCCGGGTGAAGATGAGCTGCAAAAATTTGTTTCGCGGCAATAAATTAGCAATAGATTAGTGAAAAATGCTGGCACTAGTTTTGTTTGATTCTGCTATGGTGGTCGGGCTAGATTCAAGAACTTTTAACTTGCTACCTCTTGTCTTGTGCGCATCGTTTCTAAATCATATATGTTTGCTATAATTGATGCAGTATTTTCATTGATTGCAACTAATATATTATCTAATTGACGCGTTAGAATATAATCTACTCGTGAACAGTTCTTAATAAATATTATACTTTAAAGTTGTTTACTTGTGCAGTGCTTTAAACGTTTCTAAATAAATGTTCAAAAACGTTCATGGAAATAGTGATGAAAATTATTAAAAAGGAAGCTAGAGCTAACTCTCACTTACCGAATCTCCATTATCCATTACCCAGCCACCTCCAGCAATAACTTCGCCGTTATTGTCGGGCTGCAGGCCTGCCCAAATTGTGTACCCCAGTTGGTTGACGAACGTGAAGTCCCGTGCGTGGCTCGTAGCCGCCAGGAGCAAAAGAGAAGCAAGGAGCAACATGTCGAGCTGTGAAAGATGTATCCCAAAATTGCATATAAGAAATTGTTGACCTTTCAATGTAAAGGCAATATTTTTGCAGTGAAGTGCAACTGATTTTAATATTATTTTCTTTACGATTTCACTAATTTATCTTCAAAGCCACGTTGCAGCATAAATTAGTGGTGCTTCAAAAACAAATTTTTTTTGTATTATTGATATCGATTACGTAATATTATATGTTGACGATTTCTAATCGTCGAACACTTTCAGCCATCGTAGTAAAATTATATTGTCACGGTCTGATTATATTTTATATCACTGGGATCAAGTGCCGATGAGATTTATGCACGCTACTACTGAGTAACTGTTTAAACCTATAGGTACATAAACCTGTATGGTTAAATTGAGTGATATTATTTTAGTAATGTGTTTGCGATATCCACACTATTTTTTCTCTCGACTCGAAATTTCGCGAAGACTACTATTTTTTAAACAAATGCATTGAAATAATTTGAAGTAATACTGGTAAAAACTCATTACAATATATGAAATCTATAGCTTAAATGTTAGAAAGTTTTTGAAATACGAAGATTTTAAACTTCTGAAATTTCAGATTTTAATGAATATCGGAATTGCTTCATTCTCGAAGTATATTTTGCTGCATTCTAGAAAAGGTTTAAAAGAAAAATGTACCAGAAATTAAAAAAAAAATAAAATATGTTTGACAATCTGGGCGCTGTGACTTTCGTCAGATCATTTGAGTGATAGCAATTTTAATAAAACCGTGTGTGCCTTTTAGTCCCTACTGGTGTTACAACAGCACATTATTTCTCGTGTTATGTCTAAACTTACAGTTTTCAAAAATTCAGAGAGTTCAACAAAACAGAGACCTACGCCATTCTTTTATGGATTCCTCGTTTTCTCCGTGGGAAAATAGAAAAGAAAAATTGGAGCGTTTTCTAAAAATTGTGTTTTCTCAAAATTGCATAAATTTCAAGCCAAAATTACGCAAAAACGACTATTTTTTCAAAAGTGTACATGACCTTTTTAATAACTAATTTGTAGAACAGAAATTGTTTAAGGCAAAAAACTCCAATTTTGTATTTTCTAAATGTTAAAATTTTGCAATTTTCAAAACTACAGATAGTTCGCCGGAAATATGACAGTTTTTAACGTCGTTTGATACATACGAGGAGAAAATTGGCTCCGTTTTTGAAAAAAAATAACTTTAAAACTGCCCATATTTTACGTAAAATTGCACAAAAATACCTATGAAAATTATTATTGAAAACATATTGGAAATTACTCATTGGAAAAATTTTATGAAATTATTTTAAGATATTTCTAAAGAACAGATTTTATTCACGAAAAAATCTCGATCTCCAATATTGTAATTGTAGAAAGACATAAAAAAAACTGAACTTTTCAATTTTCGAAAAATCAGGGATATTAAGGAAAACGACACCTGCACCATTCTCTTATGCTATTTGTGAACAAAGTTTAAAACTAGAAGTGCTACAGAATGGCACAGACTTTCTCGTAGAAAAGGTTCCTAATTTCCTTGGTGTGGACTGGTAATGCATTGTCTTGCCCCTCCTTCGTGCCTGCTGTCATCTATCACCACCCGAAGTACGCTTTTTTAAAAAATTTCTCAACTTTTCAGTTTCCAAATAGAAAACCGAAATATTATTTTATGAATATTAAAGAAGGCTAAAATCTCGCCGTAAATAGAAATTATCATTGTAAAATTTCAAGCGAGTTTTTAACAAAATTGCGTTAAGCGTTACAACGAACGCCCAAATTGAAGCTTTTTTTCACATGAATTTATTGAGTTTCCGAAAAACTTCATTTGAAGTAATTTGAAGCAATTATACTCACAAATTTAATACTGTATACAAATGACATAAAATGTGCATATTAACGGCGCGACAGATATTTAAAAGAAATTACAATTATATATTTTTTTAAAACAAAACACTACACGAAAATAAACTTTACGGCATATTAAACAGTTCAATTAGCTCTAACCATTGGAAAACTTTGAAGAAATAATTTTGAGCCATTTATACGTACATACACATTTATATACATACAAATTTGGAATCTTTTTGAGAAAATCTTGTTTTTGTATTTTTTTTTTAATTGCAAATATTGTACGCACAAAAACTATTTACATTTCCAAAAGAAATATACATAACCTAATTGAAAGAACTGTTTATGCACAAAAAATTTCATTTGAAGGAAAAATGCACGTCTTCGATTTTGTAGTTTTAGGAAGACGCCGGAAAAACGTCAAACTTTTGCAATTTTTGAAAATTCGGATTAAACGGTGAAAATCGAACTTATGCCACCTTTATAAATGTATTTTACTTTATTCTCGAAAGAAATTTAAAGAAAAAATTTAGAGCTTTTTTGAGAAAATTTTGAAAATGTCCGGGAGGCTTCGTGTAAAGTACCTCCAAATTTTAAAGAAGGTTTCTCAAAATTTCAAAGCTTCAACTAGAGCCAAATCGACTGGGGATTCTTCAATTTGAAAAATATTGTTCGTGTGGTTTAGGCGCTACTAGTGTTCACAGATGGACGGACGGTCAGACGGACGGACGTTTTGTTTTCAATTGGTTTTACGGCATCAAGGACCAAGAAAACAGGAATTCTGGCAACACCACGTGTTAGAGGATTTTTTCTCTTAATTTAGGAACTAATTTTATGCACTTTTTCGCCCCCAGAGTCCGGCAATGAATTTTTTCCGCCGAAAATCCGCCGTTTTTCCGCGCAGCAATACATAACTTTCTCTGTACTATGAATAACTTTCTCTGTATTACTCCGTGCTACGTACGAGAAAGTAAAAATGCGGAGACATTTTTGAAAAAACGGTTAAAGTGATTTTGCAGCTAATTTATATTTTCTCCCTCCCAATATTAAAATATACGTTTTATTTCATTGAAATAGATGAAGCAATATCAATTTTGGAGAGAATCTGCTGAACGCTTTAGGCTCTTTATCACTCACAAACAGACGTACACACCGTTTTCTTGTCAGTGGATTTTTCGGTATCAAGGAACCACAAATCATGGATTCTGACTAAACAATGAGTTAGAGGAAGTAATTTACTATACATAGAAACAAGATTTATCCATTTTGTTGGTCTCTGAGCCCAGCAATAAAAGTTTTTGTGTCAAATATTCGCCGTTTTCCGACGCACGACTACACTATTTTCTCTTCTTACGAAGTAAGAGCGCCTGTTTTCACATCAGTATTACAATATCATTTCTAAGCTACTTAGTAGCTAACGGGAAATTAAATGTGCGCAAAAAATGACGGAATTTGCACTTTAATTTCAATTAATGCTTACTGTACTGAGAAGAGATGAATGTCCAGGAATAGAATAGAAGTGTCGAAATGAGTCACCGTTTGCCGTATATAACAAGAAATTTTTATTTACCCTTTATACTGCAGGAATACCTCCTCAGGGTTAAAGGAGGTTAGGATGCCTGTCCATTAACCATTTTGGCACTCGTTTTCCTAACTTCCAGGGCCCTCTGAAGATTAACGGGACATAGAAGATCTTATAACATGATTTCTAGAAGATTGGAGAAGAAGGGTCAAAGTGTGTGGCCCTTTCCAAGCGGGGCCATAGGAAGCCGCCAGTCTTAAAGGAAATTAACTTTTGCTAGGATTATGGACCCGCATGACTGTCATAGTGTTGGCGCGAAAGTACTTTGGTGGCTGAAGGTTCCTGCAGTAATAGAATTCATACAATACAAAAAAGAACTTGGTTTTAAAAAAACGGTGATGGCACTCCGGCACTTTGCAACATGTACTATTGTTTGGATATGTTTTTTGCAAATAAAATTATTTTAATTCCAAAATTTCAGTACCCTGGTAAGTATTACAATAATGAAAGATTTTCCATAAGACTGAAGGGTTTGTAATATCTTTCCAAGATAATATTTATTATTATTACAATAAAATCCGTGTGGTGATCGGGATTTTTAGTAGAATAGTACCACGAGATCTCTCCCTGTCGTAGGGAAGAAGAGCTGTCCGCCGTCCCTTCCTGTGAAAGTTTTCCGCCTCTCTTTACTCCTCCTGCCCCTGTACCAAATTGTCCCGTCGTCGTTTCCCTTCTTCGGGTGAAATATGAACTCCCCAAGATATCCTCTCATCCTCCCTCATTCCCCCTCTTCTCCTTCCCCTCTTTCTTCAAGTAGTCTCAAGTCCAACCTTACGTGTTAGCAAGAACTGTGCCACGTGGAAGACGAGCAATTGTCACCGATTGTAACGGTACGCGGGGCAATGGCAATCACTCATACCGAAATTGAGAGAAGTCTAATAAGACCTCGAGAAAATAGTCGCTGCCCGGGGAATGCCGGGGCGTGTCTGGAGCCAGTGCCGGCCGTGATAGCATGCGAGCCACCGATGGTAGGACGCGAACAGGCGGGCGCCTAAGGGGTCACCCGAACAAACTACAGCCAAATCCCAAAGAAGCAACCCACGTCCTGCGGCTTCACCTGCCGACAGTGTTTTGCCCAGGCAGCTGCTCGCAATCACCAAGGCAGGGAAAGGGATAGTGAGGCAACGTGTGAAATGGACGAGTAACTTGAATGAGCATTTTATGCGCGTCTACTACAGAGCCACATGTTTTGAAAGCAGAAACGATTGGATACATACAGCGTTTGCATGCTGAATTCAGAGAAAGGCTTCCCCATATTGGCGTAACAAAACAGTCTCTTTCAGATCAGAAAAGAAGCTCTACTTACAAGCAATCTAATTCCAAAAGTAGCGTTGTAATAAATTAAACAGGAACTAGCAGTGGAAATCTCTTCCTCCAGCAATGGATGGCCCTTAACACAAACTATCACAGATTCTCACCTAGTTACAAATTAAACCGAATTAGATGAAGCAAACCAGAATCCATCAACACCAGGCGCCAAGAATATCAGACACATTTGACGTATATGTAACTTTTTCTCAAGTACTCAGGATTAGATCAAACTCTTCAAACACAGAATTCCTTAACTCAACAGTAATAGAAACAACAAACTGGCCCAAATTATTCAGTACACAAATGAACAACCAAAAGACCTGCCTTGTCATACCTTAACAGATATACATGTCTTAGTTTACTGTGCAGCTACTACCGTAGCTGTAAACGCTGGTTTCAAATTAAAGGGTCAGTCAGAAAGTCAAAAATGGAAATCAAACAAGAAAAATACTAAACCGATATGGCAGCATAGTCTCGAAAATCAAATCCAATACCTCAGAGAAGAAATGGACAGGGTAACACAATATTTGAACCAGCCAAACATCAATAAATTAGCCAAGAAAATTAACAATATACTTTTAAAGTTCAGAAAACTTATCACGAACATTAATCCAGAAAACACAAGTACCGGAGAGATAATACCATTGGCCCAATTTTAACAGCTCAACACTTAGATGAATTAAAACAGAAACTTGCAGCTAAATTACAAATACTTAGACGATATAAAGAAACAACAGAAACGTAAACAATAAAATTCAATGTTTCATCAAAATGAAAAAGTGTGTATCAATAACTCAGTCAAAACTGCTATTTCCAACAAGAGAACAACGGTGCACCAGATCAACAGAATTTAGAACAATAGTGGTCAGACTGTTGATCAAAAACTCGTCATAACAATAGTGAGGCACACTATGAAATAAATAAATAAATAAATAAATAATGTTCAAAATCTAGAGCCAAAATTTTTTTAAAAAAATTTGTTGCATCGTTGTAATGACTTATTATTATATAATAATAATGTATGTAATTATTGTGTATGTATGTAATAATGTAATTATAATAATAATAATAATTATTATTATTATTATTATTATTATTATTACTATTATTATTGTTAACGGAGTAATCCTCCATTACTTTTACATGCGTCGTAAGTCGAAGTCAAGAGGACCGCCAGGTAGCATCTTCGCTTACGTGCCTCTCTCATACGCGCTCCTGCGTCACTACCCAGCGGCCAGAATTGGGAAAGAATTAGGATAGGGGTGGGGTTTAGAACACTTCACAGCGGTTGCATTAGCCCTATTGAAGCAGCCAAACTCGTTTTGTTCGAACAAATTTCACATGAAATTCGACAGGAATCGAACTCAGACCTCAGTGATGAAAGGCAAGCGACTTCGCTATGAGCCACGAGCGAGCTATATCATGAGATCAAAGTAAAAGGCGTCAGCACTGCAATTACGAACACCGACAACCGGAAAGCCCCTGGCCCAGAACGTGTTCACAATTTCTGGTACAAGCAGTTTACATCGCTTCACCATAAGTTGGCCCAGTGCTTCACACAAGTCCTTAATGGCCCAGAAGACATAGTTTTATTTCTAACGAAAGGTATTACATACATGAAACTCAAAAGTAGAGACACACAGAACCCATGTCAATACCGCCCAATCACTTGCATTCCTACAATGTAAACATTTTGATATCATGCATTAAAATTCAAGATTATATTGATGACGGAGGTATAATGACAGAACAACAGAAATGTCGCAGACGATTATATTAAAGGATGTGAAGAACAACTTCTAACAGGTATGGTCATACTCTAACAAGGAAATAAAGAACATTGAAACTTGCAGGTTGCATAAATAGATTACAAGAAAGCATTTTTTAGCACATTTATAGCACATATTTTCTCACAGTAAGTTTATTCAAGTTCTCCGCATGTAGAATATTATTGAAACCATCAACGTTTTGGAACAGATCATGGCTCATTGGAAAACTACATTGTTCTTAAGGCAGCAAGACAATCCCAAAAGAAGACATTTGAATTCTGCGAGGGATCTTCCAAGGAGACTCCTTAAGCACATTGTTGTTCTGTCTGGCTCTAAACCTCCTGTCAACACAACTCAAGAGTACTTACTATGGATTCCAAATTTGTAAAAATAAGAAAACTATCCACACCATATCACATCTGATGTACATCGATAACATCAAACTTTACAGTTCGACAGACAGACAGCTTCAATATCTCCTTGAAATAACTCGAAAATTTTATAAAGACATCTATTTATGTTTTGGCATTGAAAAATACAAGACATATTTCGTAGACAGAACAGGAAAGTTACATAACAGTTAAGATAAACAACCAACTCAGCGATTAAACAACACAGGCAATTGGCGATGAAGAAATAAACAAGTATTTAGGATTCGATCAGGCAGCAATCACAGACAACACGGCAATCAAACAACCTCTAACAAAACTGTACAAATAAAGAATCGCTACACTCCTGAAAACCACGTTAAGAGGCAAGAACTTCATAAAAGCAATCAATACATTTGCAGCACCTGTATATGCGTACTCATTTGTTTTCATACCGTGGAGCGGCATAGACCTCAAAGACATCCAGAGACTGACTCACACAATTTTGACAAAATCCAGACATTACCATACAAATAGCGCAATAGAACGACTAACACTCTCACAAAATGAGGGAGGATGAGTCCTAAAAGATTTAAAGAATTTGCGCTACAAACAAGTCCTTTGATTTAGAAACTTTTGTTATGACCATCAGGCAACCTCAAAAGTACACGCTGCAATAGTTCAAGCAGATTAACCCCTCTTAATCATAACCCCTCTCAACCTTAACAACAAACACCTGGACATTTCTTCGCTGGTTACAGACAATAATTGCCAAATAGACACGTTGTCAAGAAAAGAACTCCATAGACGCCATGCAAATGATCTCAAGTAACCTCATGTAGTTCAAAAGCCTCAAACACCTGGCTAAAATATAGTGATATATTTGGCGAAATAGAAGGGTTTATTGTTGTCATACAGGATGAAGTGATCCACACTAAAATAAACATACTACTGAACACATATCCTCAAACAAACAATAAATGACAAATGTATAAAATGCCACACAAGAGTTTTTTTAGTTCGTTACGTCGTTTATGCAATGCGCCTTTTAACCCTTGTTGGGTGTTAAGTGCTTTCTTCGGGAATAATCCTCCGTTACTGAGCATACTATACTGAATAATTACTGTGTCAAGTCTCGTCACGTCGCAGTCAGTCAGTGCCTTGTATCCCTTCGGCCAGGGGCTCGACGCCGTTAGATTCCGGAGTTCCTGGCCGAACCCAACCAGGAACCCGCGAGTCTCGAATTCGCTAAACCTTTGTGACTTCACGGAGCGTAGTAAACGAATTCGGCTAGCGCCGCCGGCAAGTTGTTGGCGGCGAGTTGAGAACATACAGCACATCACATCAGGATGCAAATTAATGGCCGACACAGATTACACCTATAGGAAAAAGCAAGTTGCTAATATCATTCACCAGAAACTCGCGGTGAAATCCAAACTACAACAAACGACCTGTCCATATTACAAATATGTACCCGAATGTACTTGTGAATTCAACATATGACAGAGTTTTCCTATGACAGAGAAATTATCACAGGTAAAACTATTAATAATAACAGACCAGACATAACATTCGTAAACACACGACAAACGATTGACTACCTGATTGACATCACTGTTCCACAAACAGAAAATCTTCAAACAACACATGCATAAAAAATAACAAAGTATCCAGTACTACCAGCAGAAGTCAAAGCACTATGGCATCTCCAAAAAGTTCATATTAGTCCTCTAGTAATTTCGTGCACAGGGCTTATACCAAATATCATACATGAAAATCTGGAAATTTTCAAATGTTAAAATATTCGATCAAAAGTTTGCAACAATCTACCATCTTAAATACACGCAGGTTTGTGCAAAAATTCTTAATTGTGACGAAACATGAATTGACCTGTATCATGGTTATTAAATTCGACACAAATCCAAAAAACTGTCAATACCGAAAACAACAATGTATAATGATAATAATAACAATAATAACAACAATTTTGTTATCGCTTGGTCTCTATTCTAAAGTCAGCGGTTTGGAAAAACACTGCCAAAAAATATAACATACCTGTATGAACCGGGAATGGTGAAATGCAGTAAGCATGTTCTTTTGAGAAACGAAGCTCCTTATATACATGTACCCTACTTATTGACGCTGGCTTAGAAATGCCTCTCATTGGTCAACCTTTTATTATCCATGTAAGTCAGATACCATTTACAGGGAAAACGTTGCAATCATCGTCTTTGTAATAACCTTGTGCGCGAAGTAATGCGCGAAAACGAAACATTCTAAGTTAACTAAACGGAAAACTACCTCATCATTGTCGACAATCCGTGTTCGCATCTTAACCTCTATTCTGTCGTTCTTATTTTAAAAAAAATGACTTATCGTGTCATATGTTATGTTGTATTCAAGATAGTTTCCATGATTGCGAAAAGTATTTGCGAGTATACGCTTCCTTGTTCCGATATAAGTTGATGAAACACATTTAATGAATTTTTAACAGTCTTTAACTAATTTATCAGTATACTACGTGGGAATGGTTAGTCATTTTACTTTTTATGTGATACTGCAAAAATTGAATTCGGCGTTTTGAAAGAAAGTTAGATTATTTAACGGTTACTTGATATAAAGCACACGAAATATTCTAATAACTTTCGCAAAGCGGATCCAAATTTTAATTTTTCTACGTACGTAACATAGAGAAATTTATTTTTAACAAATACTTATACTTATATACTAAATAAGTATATATTAAATATGGGGCAAACACTTCTCTTGACAGCATCTTCTCTTGATACCAAAAACGTGGATTTTCAAACATCTCTTCATGTGTCTGTTGAGATGCTTAGGCCATACATATAATTTTATCCAAAACGGATATTCCCTGATAGAACTGAACAAACTTAAGACCACACGATTTTGAAAATGTTCTTTTATTAAGAGGGAGTGGGTCCATTAAATCGAACTTTTAGCATACTTTCAAATCTTTCCCAAAATTAACTCACTAACTTAGTGGTGGTATATGGTGGTCACCCAGTGTAGTGGTAGAACATATTCGTCAAAAATGGGAAAAGGAAAATTGGCACTTTGGAAAGCAGCAGATTCAGGATTCAGGAAAAGGTATTAGTGCTGAGCAAAATAACTTCTCTCTTTCAGGATTTGGCTGAAGAATTGATTCAAGAGGGAGGGTTGACGCTCTAATAATAGATTTATGATGTTCCGCACAATTTACCAATTAAGTAACTCTAAATCGGACACTGACATGATCGTGGCGTGGTTTAATGAATTTCTCCAATAGCGGAAACAAAGTGTACAAATACGTAAACAATTATCTGAATTCGCACCTGACCGCTGCCTCAACCGCCGCCACCGCCACCGCCATTGCCGCCACAGCCGCAACCGCCTCCGCAGTCGCCGCCGCCGCCGCAGCCGCTGCCGAAGCCGCCACCAAGTCGGTGTTAAAGCACCTCCTATAATTTTTGAACAGTTCAAGTTATTGCGGTGTACTTTTCACGTAGGTGTATGAAGAAATGAGGCTAATTGATGAATTTATTCGTTTCGATTTTATCATTTGTATTTAAAGAGATATTGAGGTACATTTGTTTTTTTAACTACACACATATTTTACTCTGTCATGACGAGAGAAAAAAGTCAAATTCAACGATATACATGTTATACATGTTTTTACATGGTAAATAAGAATTTTTGAGTAATTTTGATTTTTTTGCGCCTCGTGTTTAACGTTTATTTTAAATGTAACGGTCCACCAACTAAGATCGCACAGCGTTCTCCCTGCTAGCTCGTGCTCGGAGTATTATATTGTATTGTAACCCCCCCCACCTACCTACTTTACCTTCTTTACCACACGTGGTGGGTCGTGATAGCATGAATGCTCGCGAAGCGAGCTTACAATTCTCAGGAAGCAGGATCTTCGGGTATGAGAAAGGTCTGAACCCTTAACACAATGAATCAAATAAAAATACGAATAATATGAACATATATTCAATGAGAAAATTTACAGTGACGCAATTTCACAACAGGTTATTGCACTTTAAGTAGCTGGTCACTGAAAAATGAAACAAGACAAAAAAAAACAAAACATATAGGTTTCACCTCGACTGCCTGAACACACTTTCATCAACTACAATTTACGATTTGATTACTCCTTTCTGAGTTTTCCACTACTAAATTATTTACCCTTTTGGCTGAATTTGATACTTGTTTTAAAGAAACCCTTTCACAGGTGCTAGCCTTGGGCTTCGCACTCACTATAATACTGAACACAATAAAATATACGTGGCATTCACGTTACTTAATTCATAACACTTTACATGTCACAAAAGCAATTACTTTAAACACAATACAACAAATTGATCTTCTAGTTAATATTAACTGTACAACATATAAAACTTCTGAATCATTTACGTAAAATTGTACAAGGTATAGCCTCTTTAAATGAATCTCATGATACGTGCAGTAAATGGCCTGGAAACTGCCTCTCACACAGTTCCAAATACTTCTCCCACCTATTCTAGACGTTTCACCCACTTTTAACACTGATGGTCGTGTATTTACCACTATCCTCTTTCCCAGCTGAACGCTGCATAAACGTTGCCAGTTCCTTTACCTCACCAGCTCTGCGTCGCTCGTCTGTAGGTAACCTTGGGGATTTTCTGCCGCCCGTCCCCGCGTTGCCGCGTCGTCTCGCGTGCTGTGCTGCGACGAAAGCAGTTCCTTCCTCTCGAACGCCGCCAAGCCTCCAATTTTCACACCTTTCTCTCGTTCCGATCCCGTACTATCCTCGCTCTAGACCAAGTCCTTCTCGCCTACGCTTCTTTCTTCCTGAGGTCGTCCGTCTTCCACCGCCTCGTACACGTTCGTTCGCGCTTCCACCCTCGAAATGATTAATGTTGCCGGAGTTATGCTCAAATGCTCGGCCGACTTACCACACTTTAGGCATGTGTGGTCTCAGCGTGCAATGTGAGATGCTGGATTTAATTAATGTCCTTCTGCGCGAATTTTACAACTTTTGAAGTTATTTCGACGTCAAACAGTTATTTTGCTTGCTCTCCGAATTATTGTGACTGCAACAAATGATTTTGCACTCTATTCCCTAATCACTTCACTTTTCTAAGATACGCTTTCCGAGCTATCTTTTAACTATCAAGTTAAAGTAAACTCATGTACTATCTATTTGTACTGGCCGTTACTGTTGTAGCAAAAGAGCTTCTTCTGGTCGCCGTCGCAGTTGCCATAAAAGAGAGTTCCTCCGAGGCGCGCCGCGATACTTATGTTACTCGCGCCTGGGGAAATGTTGGGAAATGTCAGTAAAGGCACGGTTGGAACGAGAGAAGGGCAGGTGACATCAGAGGAGGGAAGGACGGCAGAGTGCAAACGCGGGCAATGGCGGCGAGGGCTCGAGGTTGAAAAAGAATCCGATGACATCGAGCCAAAATCGAGACGAAAGACAGTGAAAGGCAGTGCTAACTACTGAGTGGTATCGAGTTAAGTAAAGATTGAACGGACAGTAGGGGTGTAGGACGAGGCAAAACGTGAACGTGTGGAGCCGTGTGTGGCAGAGTAAGCTGAACTTAGCGAAACATCATCGGTGAGTATAATAAATGGACTTGCAAGAATTGGAAATTATGCAAAGAGACGAAGTGTGTCGTGGCATCACCACCAGTCTTAGTGGCGCGTGAGATATCCACACTAATAAGTGAGCAGAAAACCACGTGCGCGACCCAATAACAGAGTGAGATACAGTAGTTTAAATAGAAACAATTTTGTACGCTGTAGTATCGCAAAACTATAGTAAAATGGACAAGAATCGATTCATGTGGGATAACCGTTGCTGCGACAAAGCACGATAGCGGCGTGGGAATTCGAACGGCGCGGCGGTCGGAGAGGGACAGCAGGAGCCGAAGCCGAAGCCATCACGTCACGCGTTCATATCCGGAGACGGTGAGCTTGAAGGAATCTGATACGCAACAAAAATAGTAACACTCTTCCTACATTGGACTAATTATTACGTTGTAATAGGAGCAAGTGTGCTTGGGAAATGGAGTAGACGACTGTGAGAAGCAGATAATGGGATATTTCGTATAGCAATAGATAAGATAAATTAATATGGGGGACAAAAGGGGTTTTTTGAAAGGGCATGTATTGTTTCGCAAACAGAACGAACAAGTATCGCATTTATGAGGTGCTTATGGTTCAATATATGCAAAGGGAACTCTCACTCATAGTATGAAGTGTAGATTTAAAACAAAAGGAAAAACATTAGTGTTCTTTAGCAATATGCTTTTACTTAATAAAAGAAAACTGAGAATAGGAAATATTCTTGTTTGTGAGAAATATAGTTAGTCCATTAAAAGGATTATCTGAGTGCAGGAGTAATATATTTGTCAGTATCATGAGTAATTCATTAATGCCAAACCATCATTAATAAGACATTTTAAATATTTAATGAAACGATTATTGATATATTTTGTTTAATGTATATTATGTTTTCTTGTAATCAAGTGTTAATGTTTTGTTCATAGGTGTTTTCCATGTTTGTGCAACCTCCCGAGCCCATTCACGAGAAAGTGCACCTGTCACCATCTTTTTAACCTAAATTTGTTGTAAGGAACTAAAATCTGGTTCATCACTATATATATTGTTACGATTCCAGGTGGTGAATTAAAACTCGGGTATATTTTAACAAAAACGTTTGTCTTGTTTCTTAACACAATCGCTGAAAACACTATACAGCACACTTCTCTTGATTATTTATTTACATTACACTTCTCTTGAGTATTTATTTTCACTGTTCACTTCTCTTACTCTCGCACAGTTCTAAGCATTGACCGCTGTTCGATGCACTGGCCACAATTCACTGCACTGACCACAGTTGACGGCGCTGGCCTCGGTTGACGTTACTGAGCACAATCACTGCACTGCTATTCACCGCGATATACACACTTCACAGCTCAGCTTCCACTTCAGACTTCAGACTGACTCGCGGTCGCCGGCCGCCGCGTATTTAAACTCGGCGGGCGCCAACGTCGAGAATTTTCTGGACTTTACGATTAGCGCCGGGAACACTCGGGACTAACTAGTTCGAGGGCTACCGGCAGATGTCGCAATCCGCAAATACAGGTAGTTCATGGTGACCGCCGGCAGATGACGCAATATTCGTTACACTACCCACTACTTAGATGCGATCCGTCTCGGAGCGCGTTTAGTGAAATCATGCAGATACTTGCAGCTGGAGCTTCTATTGCAGTTGGAGGTTAAGAAGAAGTGACAGTCAACTTTCTCCTTTGGATATGACGACATTCCATGGTGGTAGCTGCAGACTAAGATGATAACCTCAGAGTACCGGAATAGTACTTCCAACATGCTTCTCACTATTCTCCAGTTCACTCCATCAAAACCACATCCCAGTTTGGACTTGGCAATCTCCTGGACGTTGTCTTGCAGTACTTGGTGTCGTAATTCAATCAGACTTTTCCAAAGATTTTTATAGGATTCCTTGTGATATGACTTACTTTTTGTGACAAGATAAAAATCGACTCACGTCGTGCAGTTGCAGATCCTTCCCAATATCTGGTTGCTGGTTCTCTAATTCTTCTATTCTTGCGTATTTTCTCTTGAATACAGCAGCAATACCTCTGGCCATATCTAAATCCTGAGCAACACATTACGTATTCCTGGGGCACCGCAAACAGATCCTGTTACACTTCCATTGTTACACCATCACGCGCTTTATGCTTTCCACTATAATGAGACATAAACTCGTAAAATGTGAACTCTTGCATGTCCAGCTCACAAACTCGTGCGGTCTTTTCTTCATCATCATTTTCATTACTTCCTGCGTATTTGGGCCAGCCAATGGGCTGCCGATTGGCCAGCCATTGGGCCAGCCGATTCGAATGAACGACTCGTGGTTTTCCACTCAGCAATTTTTTAATTCGGTAGACAACATCATTTATCCTCTTCACTACCTCGTACGTTCCTTCCAATGTCGTAATTTTGGAAACAAATCGCTGCGTCGTTGGGGGTTAAACAGACAAACGATCTCCAGGTTGATAACCTCTTCGCTCAGCTTTGAAGTCATACCGGTCTTTCATCCTGTCACTTGCGATTTTCACGCACCTGATTATGAATTACGTCCATTTTCTTAGGTCATTTACAAATCTTCGCCGGCTATTTCTTCATTAGTTTTACAACCAAACTGTAGATCACATGGTAGACGTAGTTCCCGGCCGAAGAGGACATTAGCGGGTATTTCTCCTGTTGTATCATGAACAGATGAGCGGTAGGCTAGAAGAAAAAGATGTATGTATTAGTCCCAGTCGTGTTGATCTGACACAACCTTCGCTTAATATTTTCCCATTGTTCTGTTCATGCGTTCCACCATCCCGTCTGACTGCGGATGTAAAGCTGTTGTTCGTGTTTTTGTTATTCCAAGAAGTTAACACACACTCTTTGAAACACCTTATTCAAAGTTCCGTCCCTGATCTGAATGTAATTCCAGTGGCACACCAAATCGGCTCACCCATTCCTTAACCGTACTTCGGAGATAGCAGTGGCCTCTTGGTTAGGTAGGGAATATGCTTCAACCCATTTGCTAAAATAATCCATGGCCACGAGTATGTATTTATTTCCATCATTTCTTCTCGTCTTCTGCGAGTGGAACTACACCATGCGGCGTATCTCACTCCCAAGCTTCCATCTTCCTCTATCTTGCCAACCATCATCTTCGATGTGACGATCTCTCATTGTCTGTTGCACACCATCATATCACATGAGTCTTGGTCTACCTCCATTTCCTTGCATTGGCACCTGCCACCACCTAGTTTTTAATGGTCATCTTTCCTCCGGCATTCGTCTAAGATGACCATATCATTTTAACCTTCTCCCTTATATTGTATCCATTATATTCGAAATGACACCCATTTTCTGCTTTATATTTTCATTCCTGATTCTTTCGATTGACGTTACACTACAGATGCGTCTCCAAAACTCCATTTCCATAGCCTTTAACTTTTTCTCATTACTTTTTGAGATCTCCCACAACTCAGCACCATACAGTGATATACTTTCCACAATTGCTTTATAAATTATAATTTTCACTTTAATAGCAATATTTTTATTCCATATTATTGAATGCAATTGCTGAATAGCAGATTTTCCTTATCAAATGCGATGATTAATTTTCTCTTCACTTCCCCCTTGGTGTGTTAAAATTGATTCCAAATACTTATACGTCTGACAACATTTAACAACCAAGCCATCTTTCCACATTCCTCATTTAATTTCCTTAACATATAATGTGCATCGTTTTCATCATCTGCGAATATCACTTCGTCATCTGCAAAATTTAGTGAATATAACATATCGTCATTTAATTTCATTCCCGTCCTTTCACATTTTATATTCCAATTTCTTAGAGCTCCTTCTAGATATATTTTGATGAGATTTAGTGCAATACAATTTTCCTGTCTTAGCCCTTTATTTATCTTGATTTCTTTTGATATGCTATTTCCTAACTTTACATCAGCGATATTGTCTCTCTATGGCCTTAATACATATATTAATATGTTGTTTTTCCATGGCCATCCACAATTTTGAAAGAGGGACACTGTCGTCAATGTAGACTAGATGGGTCTCAAGGTTGTGCGCCACCCGCTTATCTATAACTTGTCGGATGGTAAATATTTTATCTATGAAGAATCTACCAGTTCAAAAAACACTCTGTTCTTCCATTTAATTTATTTCATTTTCCAATCGGTTTTTGATAATTTTACCATATATTCTACCAAGAAAACTCAAGACGATTATACCACGGTAATTGGAGCATTCCTTCTTATCTCCTTTTTTAAAAATATTGGAGATGTAACCCTCTTTAAAGACTCCAGGTATCCAACGGCCCCTGAGACATGCATTAAAAAATTCTGAAAACTGTTCAAATAATACCGATGGAGCTGATTTTATTATTCTATATTTATCCCACCGGGTCCGGGAGCTTTACCGCTTTTGAAAGTTTTCACCACTTTTTCAACTTCCGTTGGGGAAATATCTTCTACGTGATTGTCAGATTGTCCTTCGGCTGATATACAGTGAGGTATTCTACACGGTGTTCCTGCAGAAGGTCTACTTTATACTTGGCTCATCTGTTCATTTGTTCTCAGTTGTTTCAACACTCCCGTGATCTTGAACTTCCAATGATGTTACTAATTGTTTGACACTTTACGTCCCACATATCATTTTTAGCTTTTATAATCTCCTTTTTTACTTCTATACATATTCGTATATAAGTTTTTCTGTCTTCTAGATCACGGGTCGTCAGACACTTTTGATAGGCGTTTTTCTTCTCCCGTACCCTTTCAGCAAATTTGTCACTCCACCAATACGTCCCAGTTCTTTGCTGCTTCCTTTCAATTTCCGCCAAACGTTCGTATGCGGCTTCATGTATGTATTTTGTTATATCTCTGTATATTGCTTTTGCAGTGGAGTCATTCACATTTTGCAACTTCCCACTAAGCCTTAGCTTATACAAGAACAGGATTGATGAGTCTTCTAATAATCTCACTTTGTATTTAATATCTATGCCTTTTCTTCTAGTCTTCTTCTTTTATTTGATCTTTTACTTTTCCATTTTGGAAAGGAAAAGACATTTGGCTGGCAAAACAAATGGTCTGATCCGCACTCTGCACCTCTATGTACCCTATATTCCTCCACTCTGGTCTTATTGCTCTGTTTACCAATAATGTAATCAATTATAGAGTATAATTTCCTTGATGGTTGAGACTAGGTGCATTTGTGGACTGTTTGTTCAAAAAACCATTCCATATCTTCAATTCATATTGCTTTCACACATCTATCAGTCTTTTTCCATTCCCGATCTTTGCATCTTCTCCAAATTTCCCTACTATATATCTTTTATATTGTCTTTCTACTTTTCCATTAAAGTCGCTCATGAAATATATTCCCTCCCTGTTTCCAATTTGATCGAAAAGGTTCGTCAATTTAGTAAAAAAGGTAATTTTTTTCGGTATCAGTTGCACTGTCTGTAGGCGTCAATTACGACCATATCGTACCCCTTCAGACGTAGATCACCTTGTAGTAGGTTTACATTAATACCATCTCATATTTTTATGTGATTTTTAATGATTTGCGTATGGCAATGGATACTCCTTTCTTTGCTCTGTTTTCTTTATTTACTCCGCTGTGTATGTGAACGTAGTTTTGAATCTCTTCCAAACCCTTCCTTTTGTTTTTAGTTTGAGATAAGGCAGCAACATCTAAATTGAATATGTCTAATTATTTAAAAATGTTGGACTTTGTGGCTATTCCTTGCACTTTCCAATTTCCAAAATTTAAATACCCATTTCTAAGACCAAGTCATCGTCGTAGACTAGCATGAATCTGAGGCTTATTGCTTGGCACTCCTGCATGTTTAGTTTTTTTCTAAGCGATGGGGTGCAGGCCCAAAATCTTAACTCCCAACTTGGAGGACGAGGGATTTTTTCTCGAGGTTTCCTTCCTCTAACCTTTTTGTTGAGACATTAAAATCTGCAAAGTAACAGTTTTTTGAGACAAGAGAGGTATTCAAGTCTTCCACCTCTTCTGTCGTTGGAGAGCTGTCGAGCATCTCTTCCTTCTTCAGAGCCGTTGCCATCCTCTTCTTCCTCTTCGCTGGTTTTGACCCACCCCGGGTATTTAATTTCTCCGGTACCCACCAGATAAGTCTGGCCGGGCATCCCTCTATCCGCCACATGAGGTGCCCGCCTGGGGACCAGTAACTCCACACAGGACCTTGTTTTGTTATTTTCTTATTTGTTTTCGTTTTGTCTTATGCTCAAAGAGCATTTGGAATTATATTGAGATTAATCATTCAAAGTAAACACATGAAACACCATATATATGTGCTTCTTTAAATTCCTCCATATATTGTGGAACAAAGGGTATTTTTTCTCTTTTTTATTATAATTAACGCTCACCACAGCAGATGATTGTAGACGGCACGACATTGTTTGGCAAAATCTTCAGGCCCCCTTTCCACTACGGAGGTGGCCATCCGATACCTAGGGTTATAGAGTGAAATGTGTCGTCTCTCCATAAAAAAGGAGGGAGTACTGTTACTATATATATATATATATATATATATATATATATATATATATATATAGATATAGATATATATATATATTCTAACGCCACCACCCGTGTGGCAGTCGTCGGACAGAATGCTCTTTCGAACTTTGAATATCTCGGGGGGCGGGATCTTTAGGGTATGAGAAAGACACACCCAGACACAGAATTAGGTAAAACAGTAATATATTCTTAAATATTGTACAAATCAACTCTTTTACACTGTCATCAAAATAAGAGAACAAAAAAATACTCAATTGATGGCTGCGCGTCTGAACGCATGCAAGCCACTGATGGTCAGACCTCTCAGAGAAATTTACAAAAAATATTTACTTATGGTTCCACTTTTCGCCTAGCTAGCGATATTTTTCCTTATAACATCCGTGCACGGAGTTTTTGTTTGGCCAACTCTAGGGAATGAAATTTAATTATTTTTCTTTTTCACACTTCCTGAAGTAATTTGCCAGCACACATTATTACAAGTCTTACTGCTATTCGCGTACGAGATTTCCTCGTCAATTACAAACAAAATAAGGAACACAAATTAATTATCTTTAATTCAGCTTTGGAATGAAATGTACTACCGGCGTACGAGGTTATGAAATGCTTCACCGTTACTCAATTGTAAGGCGAACATGCAATTTTAGTATTTCTGTTTCTGGTGCCAACACTACCTTTCTAGTTCCTGGCTCCCACCTCAGTTTTATGCTAATTTGGAAACTCAGCCGTGCCGCCACTCGCGTTCCTGCACGTGGCCCGCTTCAATGCCGCTCCGAAGGCCACTCGGTCTCCTTTGCGCCTGCCACCAGATCCACGTACCTGGCTTCCTAACGCCCACCACCAGATCCACGTCCAGTCTTCTTAACGCCCACCACCAGATCCACGGTCCAGTCTTCTTCACGCCCACCCGCAGATCCACGGTCCAGTCTTCGCCCGCCACCAGATCCACGGTCCAGTCTTCTTCGCTCGCCTTCTTGCGACACGAGTACGCATATTGCTCAGTCTCTCCGCGTGTGCTAGTTAGCGTATCGCCCCACTAATGCTTTACAAAATCTCTCACAGTTCCGCAACCACAGCCACTACTCTGGTCCGTTCTCAATTTCTCAGTTCTTACTGCAATCTCCTTACACCACGTTGCCAAGCTACTCTATCATTTCCCACTTCCTAGCATCTCCAAAAACTACCGCTTCTCTCCCTCAACTATTCCGCTACCTGACTCGACTGCTCACCTCGGCGTCTCACACAAGAAGGGATCCTTTCCTCGGTTCTCCGCCGTTTAAATGTTGCATTGACGTCACGGTACAACCCTACCGCGCTGCGCATAGTCTGAAAGTGCAACGCCGCCGCGCTTCAGGCCGCAACTAACAGGTATCGCCTTTTTCCATCAGTGACCGACGTTCGGTCATACCTTAGCTCTCCACGTCTCCGCCGGCGCTGCGTGGGCGTTGGGGGTTTGTGGCGATGCCCCAAATATATATATATATATATATATATATATATATATATATATATATATATATATATATATATACTGTGACGGACCGGGGTTCCGATCCTGTGCATCAGTAAATTTATTGAAGGGGTCAGGGTTTCTTTTTTGCGAATGGGCTCCGGGGTGGGGTAAACATTGATACGACTTCCAAATATAATTAACATACACAACTTTATTTCAATAATTATACAATAACCTTGTAACTCTTTTTAGCTTGGACCCTAATACCTAGAATCACTGTCTTACCCGTTTACATAGTAGTCAAAATATTCGAATATGATCAAATTCAACCTGCTGGTTGTCTGGCAGCGTGGTTCATGTCCGGTTCATGCCCACCAGACGTTCGGCACCCTTCGGCGTTGGTCGGCTGCCGCTTCGGCGTGTCCGTGGAGCGACCGTTGCGTCGCTGCTCTTCCCTCCGCGTGTCCAACCGCCCTCGGTTCGGCGTTGCTCGTCTCCGGATTACACCAACTGCCTCGTCCAGTCACCTCAAATATGAACTTCACTCACTATGCTCAAAATTACGATGCTGCTTCTTACATCATATTACTATTACGCCACACGATCCTCCTACCGGCTTTCACAGCATCATTCACAGTCGTTAGCTTCCACACACTGATCACGTTAGATGCAGTCCTTGCCCCAATTACTCTCGTCGAACCTCTCACGAATGCGTCGCCTGCACTTTACTAATATCTTCACTACTGTATTGTTCACTCACGAGTCTCTGATATCACATCTTACGCATCCGGCATTAAATATTCAGCCACGTCCCGCGCAATACGTGCGCTCCCCTACACTGCCTAGCTCTTACTGACTCTGCTCTCGTCGAACCTCTCACGAATGCGTCGTCTACACTTTACTAATATCTTCACTATTGTATTGTTCACTCACGAGTCTCTGATATCACATCTTACGCATCCGGCATTAAATATTCAGCTACGTCCCGCGCAATACGTGCGCTCCCCTACACTGCCTAGTTCTGACTACTCTGCTCTCGCCTCCCCGTCCGTTAAGTCTCGTCCGTCGCGGGACCCCTTCTCGCGTTAGGCGGGAGCCGCCAACTGACGCGCCATCCGAATCGTAGAGGCCGCTTTGCATTTCGTCTGGAAACGTGGAGCGTTTCATCCGGCGCGTTTCAATATATATATATATATATATATATATATATATATATATATATATATATATATATATATATATATATATACATACGGAAATAAGGAAGTAGGTCTACTGTTTTAATGTGCTGTTTAATAAAATATTTTGTACTAAATTTGCTTTAGGTTGTATTCAGAGATAAAACCATCACCTGTTCTATGAATGACAGCCCCTAATACCTCCGTGTGTGCCCCCCGTGTGGTGCAACTAGTGAAGTTTCCCACTAAAGTAAAAATTTGTAGGGTAATTTTAGAATATGAACCGGGCAAAATTAAAATTGTTAAAGGCAATACGAATAGTGCACGAATAAAGGTCATGAGTCGCATAGAGATGCCGTTTTCCAGCAATGAGTGGCGGTTTCCAACAGGGTATGGAATGTTCATGAACGATGGCGCATCTTGCTACCAATCAAAAACTGTGAAGTATGAATTGGATTCCAGCGATATTTGTGTGCTCGACAGGTGAAAAAATAGCCCGGATATGAACCCAATAGAATAACAAAGAAGTGTTCTTAAAACGAAAGTAAAAGCAAAACATTCTACAAGAAAACACCTCGCAAAGAAGTTAAGACAATTTTGAAAATGGATGACGAAATTTTCCGAATTATACAAAAAAATATTTCAAGGCATGTACAAACGAATTAATGTTTTAAGTATCCTAAAGATACTCAAAGGTATCTCACGAAGTATTAATAAGTTTGTTTCTTCTTCAATTCTATAGTTTAGTTCTAAAGCTTGGGACACTAAAGAGACTTCTACTATAGACCATTTTGCTAATAATTAGTCCATGTCTGTATATGTTTAAAGTCCTATGTGCTAGTAACACGTAGTAAAAAAATTGTGTTGGTAAATAAATTCATCATACCATTGTAACATTAGAACAATAATGATCCACCTGCATTACATTAAATGTTCATAATAAATTGACAATGTACTGAGCCACTTAACAAAACATTGTTAGCTTCATTGTTTGATCAGAGGTGGGAGATATTATGGAGCTTGAAAAGTTTATAATAGAAACCAAGAACTCACACATTTTTATTTGCTTAGACATAAACATTTTTAGATAATTGATTTTTTTCTAATTTTTTATAGAAAACAGGGATTAATTCATTCATTGGGAGTAATGGTAACGGTAATAGAATTCTCATACATACACAGACAAAATTTGTCTTGTCAAACAGTCTAACTTGATAACTAAAAATATTGAATATCCATGCCCCGAACGACGGTCCAACCCGCAATTCTTCAGGCACGAAGCAATTTTTCCCTTCGGCCTTAGCTATCTTAGTTGTCTGGACCGGCTTATTCCAATTTTATTCGTATTATTTAGAGAAGAAAGAGTATAAGGACATCATCGTAAACATGTCAAAGCAGTACTTTCATAACGTATTAAAGAAGAAATAAAGACTAGCGTATCCGTGCGAGAACTCTCGCATGTTAAACCACACGATCTTCCCTATTTTTCCATTTCAATATTAATAACATTCGGCAACGAAAATATCTAGTTTTTGAAATGTTAATCTGTCGCTTTTTAAAATTTATTATTATTATTATTATTATTATTATTATTATTATTATTATTATTATTATTATTATTATTATTATTATTATTTCATCTTTCAACTATTAATAGTTAAATTGTTGGGAAGGGACTCTGAAACTCAAGAAAGCGTGCTCAGATGATTTTCTCCCCCATACGTCATATAGAGTTTTTGACTTTTTTGACTAAATAAATAAATAATAAATAATAAATAAATAATAAATAAATAAATCCTGTAATCTTCCTCTTCACGACCCTGTTATCGTCCATCACTTTTAAATGTCTCCTTGTAATTGATAACAATACAATACATCCTTATCAATACAAACTAGTTTTATTTAACGTTCTTTCCGCGCAGACAGCTACACCCATGTAGCTCTATTGCGTAGAATATCAAGAAGTTAGTTTAATTCCACTTTCAGTTGCAGATTCTACAGACTGAACAGGAGAAGCATCGAACCAGCGAAAATGTAATAGAACCTTAAAGAATATTTATCTTAGCCTGTATAATACGGTGTGAAAAATGTTTCCTTGAGGTCATCGTCTTTAAAATTTTAGTTTTTAATGCCCTCAAACTCTTCATTTAAGAGTTATTTAGCGATGTAGAAAAACACGAATGTTGCGGGTTGCATTTGACACAAATATTTCAATGTTTATTTAAACAAATGCTTCATATTTTTAAAGTAAAAATGCAATTTGTCACGTCTCCGTGAAATTATCTTCCTTTAGATACCTCATATATCAAAATTGGTTGCGTGTGAGAGCCAGAAAAGGTATGTATACTACGGAAATAATATTGGAGGCGAAATGAAAATGAATTATTATTGTTAACAATAGCGCAGTTTTATTTCTTCGATTCGGTACAATACACACATAAGACACACTTAGAGAAAAAATGGAAATTGCACAGCCGTGTAAGCGTTAAATTCCTGCACTCACGAGAGCGAGATGCTCTAGCTCTGGAAGAAGTTGACTTCGTAGTTAGCGCCGGTGCAGGTGAAGGTGCTGGTGGCGTCGTCGTAGGCGTAGGAGTAGGCCTGCGGGCACTGCTGCTTGAAGTACTGGGCGGACTCGCTGGGCTGGCACACGTTGGGGTCGTTGTAGCTGCCCGTGCAGCAGTCAGCCTCCGACTGCGTGCGGTCGCACGACGACCAGCACCCGATGGTGTTCCCATCGCCGTCCAATTGGCGCAGGTCCTCGGGACAGTTGGCGTTCACGTTGGCCGTACACCCGATAGACGCACACTCGCCCGATCCACCTTGGGGCGTAAACTGCGGACGGTAAATTATTTATTAGAACTTTATCAGATACCTTACTACCGTTATATATATATATATATATATATATATATATATATATATATATATAGCCGCTTCAAAAATTGTTTTTATCTATTTTTCTCGTCAGTAACATATCCGTGACAGCCAGAAAATCGCTTTTTTAACGGTTAGCTGAGTACAAGCAACCGCGCTATCTGCCGTAAGCGAGGGGAACCCTTGCCATATTAACTAAAGACAACCGCAGCCACATGTGAAACATTACCTGTTCTAATTGACATCGGTTATTTAAAAAATTAACGTAAACACAACAAAATACAACCAACGATGGAAAGCCAACTATTTTGCATCTTCATTTGTATATAGGCAGTCCACGTCACAAGCAGGAATATGCTCAAAATACAGAGGCATCTTGATAGAGAGAGAAAGCCACGGAGAGAGAGACGGGGAGAGAGAGACGGGAAGAAAGAGCCGGGAGAGAGAGACGGAAAGAGAGGAAGAGGACGTGAGAAATTGACAGGGTAGGAGAAAGATGAAGATGAAGGGCAGAACCACGTCTGCTGAGTTCCGCTAGTACCTTATAAACGTTTATCAAATCTCTCATGAAAACAGTACACTCATCAATTCTTACAAAATTCAAAAAAATAAATTACCTTTCGAAAAGTATTAGCATAACAAGCAAATTCTCATTCAGAATTGAAGTTATCAGTAGAGCATTTACCATAGTTTCGGGAGGCAAATTTCATATCAAGGCGACAAACTATTTAAAGCGTGAGCAAAATTTATCGTGTATAATATTGAATTTGTTTTTATAGCATTAGTAGTTGTGAAATAAAAGAATAACAATAAATATAATGATGGTATATTATGCCAGGAGAAATAGTTTCTAGGTCCCTCCAAAGAATATGACACGAGAGCCACTTGTTATTCAAAGCAGCCAATTTAAGTTTAATTTTTTTGTCATGCGATAGAGATATGATGATAGAGACGTGTTGATAGAGAGGTAATTAGGCTTCATAGTATAACCCATTACTAAGAGTCTTTAAATTTCCTTAAGAAAAGAAAATTATTTTACTGAATCCGAAAAAATGTATAAATATATGGCACTGCACGATCTGGATGCGAGTCAAGATGGTTATGAACGATGATGTTACGTTGTTGATTTTACGTTGAGTTTACGTTGCTGGTTACACACGACGATGGGTTTGTGGCTGAATACTTTCCTAGGAGAGTATTCACATCTGCACATTACACGCCTGTAAAGATTATGAGCCAACGATATCGCGATAAAATTGTTTTTGTAGGATTTTTAGAAATTCAAATTGCGTTTTTGTTCGTTTTAAAACATCTATATATTTTCAACAATTCAGTTAGTTACTCCCCTCGTGATGAAATGATTCACATACTTTTTACCCCAATCCTTCTAGATTACTCTTAGAATATTGAAAAACTTTGGAATATTTCAAGATCTTTCCGGCAAAATCTGAAATATACACGATTCAACAGACTGACAATAATTAAAACAAATTTTATAATGAAACCTAAAAATGTTAATAAAACGCATGCATTTATAAATGAACTTTCTATGGCCGAGACTGGAAGAGCCAGGCAACTGCATTATGGTTAAATTTATTTCTATTTTCATGTTGTAATAACTAGACGGCTATTGCGATTCCCTTCCATCCTCGAATTGGCAGTGTCCGCCCGGCTTCTTACCTGTACGCCGACGTTGAAGCCGTTGACGAGGCTGATGTCGTAGAAGTCCTGGTTCTGGTCGCCGTTGAGCGTGATCTCGGCGAGGGTGAGGGGCGGCGCGCCGCCGGCGCCGTTGCACTCGAGGACGCCGTTGCCGCAGTCGCCCGTGGCGCAGGGCCCGTTGCCGCAGCCCGTGCGCGCCCAGAAGCGCCCCTGCCAGCCGTCGGGGATGCTCTGCACCACCTGCGCACGCCACGCCCACCACACACACTCAGCTACTAAGCATCAACTGCAACTCATCCAATTCTTACGGATTTTAGGCCAATACTGTTTATTCTTATCTTTTTTATAGAAAACATATTCAGACATATGATTTGCCTCTATATCAGGTATTTTAAATAGCTTCTTCTCCAGACTGTACTGGAATAAAAAACATCTGCAATACTACCATACTATGAAGTTAGAATCAAAGAACTGTCTCTCTTGGGACTCGAACTCCACGACTGATATAATTCACACTATGAAACATTTCAAATATGCATTATTCCTTTCACTTCCCTAACGTAGAGTGATGATTGCAAACTGTACTTAGCTGTACGTAGCCATCACGGTTCTAAATAAAGTAAAGCTATGGCCCGGTGGCCAACACTTCCAGTTCAGAAAATCCTGATCACAAATGCTCAAACCTATTAAAATTGATCTCTAAATTCCTTCTATTATCGCCTTCGGTTTGCTTATCACTTTCACACATTTCTCTACTATGTCAGCCTAAATTGGATTATTAGTATATGCGTCCTTACCCGGCTACACGTCTCCCTACCCCCTCTTCCGAACCAGTTCCTTGCTGTCTTCTTCCGTCTGCCCACTCGCTCAAGAAAAACATTCGCTTTTCATTTTAGTTTATCCCGCCTGCTCTTGGCTTCATTCCGAGAAAAGTTTACTTGTTCCCTCTCGCCATGTGTGCATTATTTCTAACTTCATTTACTTTTGCTCTAATTTAAGTAGTATTATTAATTATTGGCAATTAATACATTATGCACGTGAATATGTTACATCATGACACGTCAGAAAACATTACACTCCAAAAATATTCTCAGTAAATACTGTACTTTAGAGTTTTTTAGTTGCGCAGTGTTTCTAAATAAGGTTTAGTTGCGCAAGGTTTCTAAATAAAAGTCCAAACTTTTTCTTGGAAATAGTGCTAAAAATTATTAAAAAGGAAGGTAGAGGTAACTCTCACTTACTGAAGCTCCATTATCCATTGACCAGCCACCTCCAGCAATGACTTCGCCGTTATTGTTGGGCTGCAGGCCGACCCAAATTGTGTACCCCAGTTGGTTGACGAACGTGAAGTTCCGTGCGTGGCTCGTAGCCGCCAGGAGCAACAAAGAAGCAAGGAGCAACATGTCGAGCTGTGGAAGATATATCCAAAAACTGCAAATAAGAAGTTGTATTGACCTTGAATATAGCAAAGGCAAAATTTTTGCAGTGAAGTGCAACTGATTTTAAGAACATTTCCTTTAAGATTGCACTAACTTATCTTCGCAAAGAGAATTTATTGCTTCAATTAGTGGTAATACAAAAGCAATTCGTCGTATTACTGATATCGATTACGTAATATATTTTGACGATTTCTAATCCACTAACACTTTTAGCCATCTTAGTAAAAATGAATGGTCACAGCGTGCAAATATTTCATACCACTGGGATCTGAGTCCAAGAGCAAATGGGAATTGTGCTCGCGGGTAAAAATTGTGTTCGCTTCTGAGCAACCGTTTGACCGTACAGGTATAGCATTTCTTTAATCGTACATTGCCCCATTTGGGAAAAGAAGTAAAAGAAAATTGTTTTAAAACATTAGGAAAATATTCACGAGGCTGCATGTAAATTTCCCAAAGAATTGAAATACCCGTAATTCCATTATTTTTGTATTACTTACCCACAACACTAATTTTTCTGTAACAAAGTTTTTGAAACAGTGGTGATGCGAGAGCACATATTTTCTCGCAGTTCTAAAGTTTCACTTATCACAAATTCGGAGAGTTCATCAAGGAAAATATACCTACCGTCATTCTTTTAGGCGTTCCTTGTTCTATTCGTGAAAAAATATTTTAAAAAATTGATTAAAAAAATTAAAACATTTTAAAGATAACAAATTTAAAGCACAAATTCCACAAAAACTATGTCCTTTTTCTAAAGAATTGAACATGCTCTTTTAAAAACAAAGATTTTTTAAATAAGGAAATTGTTTAACTCAAAGACATCTATCTTTAAATTTGTCATTTCTAAAAGTTAAAATTTTGCTATCTTCAAACTGCAGATATTTCGTCGTAAATACTTTTTTAACGATATATTATACATACGAGAAGAGTATTTAATGCTCTTTGTTACGTATACGTAACCCCATTTCTGGTAACTAATTTTTGATCGTTTTCCCTAGTTCGCAATTTTTATTTCTTCAATTGATTGAGACATCCAAAATGAAACTTATAAGAAAGAGTTTTTTTATTCTTGATTGCTAGTTGTCAATTTAGACGAGGTCACTAATCCACAGTACACTGCTGGTAAAGGCGCATTAATGACTTGTGATACTTCAAATCTGCATCTACAACCATGCTTAGCTTCTGTATGCCTGTGGTTAAGACGGAGGGAGAGATCGATATAGAGAAAACAGTGGTTTGTTGGCAACGAAGTTGCTACTGTGGTATAACGGTTTTTCTACCTGTTATAGAAAATAAAATGCTCATACAGGCATTGCCTAGGTCCTGCATAGACTTGAAAAGTGTTTGTGTTCAGCGTATGTACTTATGCCGCTGCACACCGTGTTTTTGTGTGTAATGTATAACAACTAGTGGTGCTACAACAGCACGTATTTCCTTCCATTATTTCTAATTTTACATTTTTCGAAAATTCAAAAAGTTTAACGAAAGTGGGACCTGCGCCATTCCTTTAAGCATCCCTTCTCCAACCGTGGAAAAAAATTAATGAAAAAATTTGAAGCGAAGAAAATTACACGAACATATTTTCGAAAAATTGATCGTGAACTTATTTAAAGATACGTTTTCAAGGAACTGATTTTATTAAGGAAAAAATATATATCTTTATATATTATAGTTGTAGGAAGGCACCGGAAAAAATTTGCATTTCACAATTTTCAAAATACCTGTAATTTTCACGAACATGTTATCTGCACTATTCACTTAAGCGTCCTTCACGCTGTCTGATAACAAAGTGTGATAAAAAAAAGAGTAGTGCCATTATGAGAATGTTTTGAAAATGTTTTGACGACTCCATGTAAAGTAATTTACACTAGAGGTGCTTCAAAATGGCACAGACTTTTGCGTAGTAAAGTTTTCCAATTTCCTGGGTGTGGACTGGTACTGTACAGTCTTGCCCTTCCTTCTTGCAAGCTGCAATCTATCGCCGCTCAAAGTATGCTTTTCTGGAATTTTCCCTCCTTTTCGGTTTCCAAATAGAACCAAAATATTATTTTAGGAATATTAAAGAAGACTAACACCTTGTCCTAAATAGCAATTCTTGTTGAAAATTCGGAGCCGTCTTTAAGAAAACAGCAATAAGCGTTACTGTAAATGCGAAATTTGAAGGCTTTTTTTCATAGAATCAATTGACTTTTTGAAAACATCATTTTGAGTCAATTGAAGAATTTTCCCTTCCTAATTTAATGTACAAAAATCGATCTAAATGTGCATATTAACGGCGTGAGATATTTGAAAAAATTTATATTTGTTGAATTTTGGGAATTACAAAAGAATACACCAAAATGAACATTATTTCATATTAAACAGTGCAAGTAGCATTATCCGTTGGAAAAGATTGAAGAAAAAATTTGGAGCTATTTCTGAAAAAAAAAGACGTGTGGGTGTTTCTGAAAATGCGTAAGTTTGTCCTCATTTTAACAGAAAACTGTTGAGTATTCGGGATACCTTATTCGACATTATTTAAAGCACATGTACTCGTTATTCTAATGAAGTGAATAAATCGTCTCTAGTGTAAATATTTCCGACATGAGAGACATGAAAAAAAATACATTATTGTATTTTTTTAAAAACAAGAATAGAGCAATATAGCGTTTATGTCATGGTATAATGTGCATTTGTAACTATCCATACCAAAAATTTAAGAAAAAAATTAAGATCGGTTTGAGAATATCTTGTTTTGTTATTTTTTTTAATTGCAATTATTGCATGCACTTTTGCACAAAAAACTACTAAAATTTTCAAAAGTCTACATGACACTAGTACCCTGAGAATGCATCGCGTCAAACCACTAATAATAATAATAATAATAATAATAATAATAATAATAATAATAATAATAATAATATAATATCAATAATAAAATTATGACGATAATTATGACGAATAAAATAATGATTTATTATAAATACGACACACAAACTTTTATCAACAAATATTTTCAGATAATGAAATAATGCATACCACGTATTTCTGACAGTCGCAATAATTTAATGTGTTACGTAGTACATAGATGACAAAGTATTGTAAATTAATTGTTTTCATAAAAACTGAAGTAGAAACGCTTTAATCTATATTAAACTATTTGTATGGAAAATCACTCAGTAAGAAACAGATAATTCGTCGTAACACACAACTAGCGTCTGTGCACGGCACCGACAAGCGACGAGCGTCTGTAGACGGCATACCGCAAATCAGAGGAGAAACAGGTAAACGTCTCTTCCGCCCTGAGACTGCTTACCGCGAATGGAAAGGAAAATCCATGCCTAGGGACGGCATACCGCGTCTAGAAGAGAAAGGAAATTGCCGTCTGTAGACGGCATACCACGCTGATGGGTTAATAATAGTTATAATAAGACATCGAAAGCATGGAAGACATTTTGGAACCTCTATTTTATTTTACTTCACAAAAAGATAAGTCTATCATTACAAACCAAGGCCATGTGCACCTGTGGTCTCCCCGCTCTAATAAACGGATCATAAACATGGTCGCTAACTGATACCCTAAAAATGTCACTAAGAAGATGTCAACGGAAAATGGAACACTAGATTCTGAATATCACACTTAACGACAAAGTAAAAAGCTGAACCGTAAGCGACATACCAACAATAAACGATGTTGTCCTACAAGCAGAACTTAAAAAATGGCGCTGGGGAGGACACGCAGCCCGACATAGCCAAGAAACATGGGCATACTCTGCAACAATATGGTATCATAGAACGGGATGGAGGAATGAAGGCAGAGAAAGATTGAGATGGGCAGAAAAATTCAAGAATGAAGTAGGCTACACCTGGGCGCCTGCAACTCGCGACATACCCGCTTGTAAGTATCTCGAATCGCGGAGAGCCCTTGTCACTTCTGCAAACCAACCGTAGGTTTCAGAAAGTGCGACCCGTAGGTTTCCGAACTTTCACTTGTTTCAGAGAGGCAACAACCAAAAACCAACCATCCATCCTGCATGCAGAAGACCTTTACCCTTAATGAGGTTATAATAATAATAATAATAATAATAATAATAATAATAATAATAATAATAATAATAATAATAATTTTGCTACCGCTTGGCTTCTATCCCAAAGTTAGCATTTTGGAAAAACTTTGCCAAAAAATACGACATACCTGTAAGTACTGGAAACGGAGAAATGTAGTAAACATACCCTTTTGAGAAACGATGCTCTTTATATACTACATTTACCCTACTTATTGATGCAGGCTTGCAAATGTTTCTCGTTTGTCAACCTTTATTATCCACGATAGGCAGATACCATTTACAGGAAAAACTTCGCAATCAACGGATTTGTAATAACCTTGCGTGTGAAGTAATGTGTTTAGGAAAACTAATTATTTTAAACTAACTAAACGGAAAACTAACTTATCACTGTCGACGATTTCTGTACAAATCTTAAACTCTGCTGTGTCATTCTCATTTAAAAATTTAAACTTATCGTGTCATATTTTATGTTGTGTTCAAGGTCACGTCCACGATTGTAGAAAGTATTGCGTGTATACACTTTCTTCTTCCCATATCAGTTGTTGAAAAACACGTGATGAATTTTTTAACAGTCTTCAATTGATTATCTCGGTTTACATTGGAATAGTTAGTACTTTCACTTTTTCATGCGATACTCCCAAAAATTCAATTCGGCATTGTGACATAATGGGAAACTTAAACTGTTACTTGATAGAAAACGGAATATTCTTATATCTTTCAAAAACACTATGAATTTTACTTTCTCAGGTCCGTAACATAAAGAAGGTTATGTTATGCTTAAAAATGGGTGTAATTTAATGACATATCTCTTGACGGTCTCTAACTCCGAAAATGTGGATTTTCAAATATTTCTTTATGTGGCTGTGAAGAATCCTACCGAGTAATTAATAATTATATCATAAGTAATTATTCTCTGATAGACCTGGACAAATTTAAGACTTCCCGATTTTAAAACTTCTTTTATCGAGCAAGGGCTCCTGTACATCGAACGTCTAGCATATTTTCAAAATTTACTCACCAAGTTAGGTGGCTCGAAGCAGCAGTTGACGTCACAGCGAAGCTTCCGTGCTGGTAGCAGAAATCCTGTGGTAATCCGTAATGAGAGATAGGGATAATTATCCACAACAATAGCAGTTATAATATTTATTACATGCCAAACGTTAACTTTCGGGAAAAAAGTCTCCCATCTTGAGTGGGTTTTGTTCAAGCAGCGTGGATCACACTGCTTATGTGTCGTATAAAGTTTCTCGAAAACCCAATGGTTTTCTGTGAAAATGAGCTCAAATTTCCGCATTTTCAGAAACGCTCATACGTCTTTTTCCCAAAAAAAGCTCCAAATGTTTCTTCATATTTCTTCAGAAGATAGTGCTAAATGCACTATTTAATATGACTAAATGATCATATTAGTATAGCCTTTGTTTTTTTCCAAAACTTATACAAATGTAATCTTTTAAATATCTCTCACGCCGTTAATATGCCCATTTCCAAATATAATAATATATATTATTGCATTTGTGAGTAGAATTGCTTCAAATGACTTTAAAGTAAGTTTATCAAAAATTCAATAGATTCATGTGAAAAGAGCTTCAAATTTCACATTTACAGTAATGCTTAATCACCTCTTTCTTAAAAACGGCTCTAAAATTTTCATTGAAAATTGCTATTTATGACGAGGCTTTACTCTTCTTTCATATTTTTAAAGCAATATTTAGCTTCTACTATGTGATATAATGACGTAAAAAATATTTTTAAAAAATTTCATTTTTGTAACATTTTAAGAAAGAAAAGACACTACAAAACGCCCTTTACGTCATATTAAATAGTGCAATTAGAGCTAACCATTCGATAAGTTTGAAGACAAAATATTGGAGTAATTTTTGATAAAACAGGGATTGAGCGTTTCAGTAATTCCGGAAGTTGAAGATTATTTTAATGGAATACTTTTGGGTTTTAGAGGAAATTTAAAAGATATTATTTCAAGGACATACTCCTTTTCCTGCGAAAGATATGTGACAGTACTTATGTTAACAGTTCTACTGCCATGGTTTTAATTAATTAGTTTTCAGTACGCAAATTATTGTTTTTGGTTTTAAAGAAGCATGGATATACAGAGTATCGGGGAAGGAAACGTCGAAAGTTTGAAAAAAGCTGTTTAAACAATTTTAATCATACTTTGTCTAATAAACTACATATATATTTTGAATGGCTGAGCTGCAATAAAGACGCAAATGTTGGTTTGAAAATATGATTTCTACGCAAAACTTTGCATTCTAGAATCATGTAAACAGACCAGAAACATGTAACATCTTTATTATTAACAGTATAAATTAATATATTAGTTCAGAAAAAAATTAACCGAGAAATAAAAAAGCAGTCGAACTGTGAAAATTGGGTGCTTTTTTATTTATAGTTTAATTTTTTTTCTGATCAAATATATTCATTTATTTTGTTAATCATAAGCAATTTAGATATTAATGAAGTGTTTATATGCTTCTACAACGCAAATAGTTGCCTAGAAAACATATATATCCAAACCAACTTTTGAATGTTTATTGCGGCTTAGCCATTTGGAATATCCGTGTAGTTTATTAGACAAAATAAGCTTAAAATTGTCTTAACAGCTATTTTTCGAAGATTCGACATTTCTTCCCCAAATATCCTGTATATAAAAGGCTTGATTTCTGTTGGTACGCGACGGAACGGCGTTCCGGTTCTTTGGAAATAATTATGAAATTATATTATATATAAATAGCTATTGCTATTATATTAATAATAAATTTGAGGCGCGTTTCGGGGCCTAAGATTTTAAAAATAAAGGATATATGTATCGTAACAACTCTTATGACGACACTGTTCTCGGTTACGTCAAGTTTTAATTTAGAGAATCAAAGGTAATGGTCTAAGTTTACTCACCTAAATAAAGTTTATCTTACTATACATACTATTTAGAAAGTGTTTTATGTTCAAAACAAGTGTTGCATCAACATCATATATTTTCACGTATTATTTGTAATTGCTATGCAATATTCAATACGCACTATGTGAACCTGCAAAAAAGAAACAAAAAAAAAGACCTACTGCAGCAGAAAAGATTTTCTACTCGTCGGGATTCGAACTCGGGTCTTAAAAGTTAACTCACCTGACACGGTTCCCCCTAACCACCAGATACACGAATTACCTACAAGACTACTCCTTTCCGATGCGAAAAAAAGTGAAGCATTTGCAGTTTAAAAAAAAACAGGGTGTTCAATTTATTTCTTCTCCTAGTTTTGCCTCCACTCCCCCGTACTGAGACGGGGATTGGTAAACTAGGAAAAATTACATAGGGGTTAATACATTTTATGTTGGACAGGCTATTTTATTAGGCCATCAGGAAGACGGAAATGGGGGTGGAAAAAGGATTTAATGTTTTTATTGATTTTTACTTTCTCGCACTTACTGCCGTAAGAAGAAAAGGTATTGTAATCGTGCATCAGAATACGGCGAATTTTCGGCAGAAAAACCGTCCCATCCTGGTAACGAAAAGGTGAATAAATTTATTTGATAAATTTAGGGGGAAATCCTTTAACGCGTTTAGTAGCCAGAATTCATGTTTTGTGGATCATTGTTACCGAAAAATTGAACGACGGCAAAACGTTTGTCATCAGTCTTCCGTCTGCAAACAACGCTAGGGGTTAAATTGTTCAACCGATTTTGTCCAAAATTGATAATACCCAATCGATCTTGTTGATATCACGGTCCCATTAATTCGAAACCGATATTTTAATTTTGGGAGGTACTTTACATAAAGCCCCAGAGATATTTTCAAAATTTTCTCAAAAGCGGCGTTATCGGTTTTTATTATTTTTTTCCACAATCTCAAGAACGTTTAAGAGAATGGTGTAGATCTCATGTTGGCGCCTATCTGTCTGTCTGTAGTTAACACAAGCATCTAAACGCCGCACGTTCTTTTTTAGTCAAATCTGTGATACATGACACTTTAAAATCATCTTTGTGAGAGACAAAATTTATAAGAGTTTCCGTGGTATAGCAGGTAAGCGCCCTGTTAGAGAAGCTTAGGCACGTAAGATCGAATCTCATTCACGGCGAATAATTTTTGCAGGTAGAAACAATTTTGCGGTTAACTGTATAGTTATAATCATTCGTATCCGTTATAAATATCACATAAAGCATGTGTTTTGAGAAGCCACTACTTATTTTAGTGTGTCAATGTCTTAGATATTCACGTATAAATATGCCCCTATTGCGATTCTGGCTTCAGAACGTCTGCATGCGCGGCGGTGTTGAGCTCTAGCGTTATGTCAACTTTCATCTCTGACGTAATACAACCTTGGCCATAATCGCCGAAAGATAAGACCGGGAACGACTTCCACAGAGGGTTCTAAAGACCACGGCTTCTGGTTGAAAATATTTCTAAGTAAAATGAGCTATGTAGTTGCGTGGGTTGTAATCGTTTGAATTCTTATTGCGAATTTGATACCTTTGACACATGTAGAACATTCCTCTAATAAAAAATCTAAGTGCAATGAATATCACGTAACTATTCTTTTCGTAATAAGTGTGCTTGGACAGCGTGTTGAGAAATATCTGTGATAGCACAGTGCGGTCGAGCCAGACTTACAGACAACAGGGATCCGAGTTCAAATCCCAGTAACGCTGGAATATTTTCACTTCCACGTGTAAAGAGAGTTACGTAATGCTGTAGGAGGAAGTGTCGAAATTTTCACAGAAAATACGTTTTGTAAGTAGCTAGTTCGAAAAAAGTGGATTGTTGGTATTGTTTTTTATTTTCTATACACAAGGCTGTCAAAACGCTTGTTGTTTGAACCCGGAAAAGTGATTTTCCAAAAAAACTCTTTGTGAATCCGTCTTCGTGTGAGTAATTCTAGAGCCGAAAGTAAGCACGATTTTCACCAAAATGGATATTCCTTGAACGATCTGGCTAATATTACGAATCTTCGAATTTGAAACGAATCTTTTAATTTTGAAGGTACTTTACACCAAACCCCATCATATTTACATAACTTCCTCAAAAAGAGCTCCAATTTTTCTGTAAATCTATTCCTCGAAGCACAAGATGTTTAAAGGTGGCATACGTTCAATTTTGGGCGAACGATCTGATTTTCGAAAATTGCAAACAAATACCTATTAACATTGTCGAAAACAAATATTAACGCTAGATATTTTTGTTTCATGAAATCTCTTTTTAAAAAGAGATATTAAATTAATGTAAATTAAACACTCCACTCTTTCCTAGTAATGATCCACTCTTCACTAGTAATGATTGCTGCTATTGGGTCTAACCGCTTCCTTATTCTTTGGAGGGCTACTGTTTTTTTAAATTTTTTTCCAACAGTATTATCTCAAAAGTACTGGATGAGAACAGTTGATATCTGGAGTTGAAGGGATGGTGTTAGCTCCTATTGTAGGCCTGGTTCCTTGTGATTCCAGTGAAAAATCAGTAACTGCACTGAAACAGCAGAAGCTTCCGCCAATTGATAATCATAAGTGAATCACCATGTACTGGGTAGGGAGGAGAACGAGGAAATCTATATAATTTGTCGCCTGCTCTTTCTTTCTCAGATTGGATAGTTTAACAACATCAAATCGGAATTTTAGCGCCTTTGATGTAATATTAAACATAAAAAAATCCCTTCCAGTTGTCTTCGTGTTAATTTTTAGTGTATCAAAATAGCCCCGACACCCGTATTACATTAGCTTCTTAAGTTGTATCATATTAGCCCCACAAATTTGAGGCTGCATATATCATGACACGATTAATATTATTGCATTATTTTAACGCAGAAAAGAATAATAATTCTTTCTTAATGATAACCTATTTTCAAAAATATCGTGTCACAAAAAATAACGAAGTAACATCAAAAGATTTATATCACGGTGGTAAAGTTTTTGACTGGAAAAATTAGGCATTTTAGTTTTGATTTTTTCCCTCCCAAATATTGTTACATTCTGAGTGTTTGCTATATGGTCATTATAATAGAATATATTTCCTATCATTTGTCATTTTCTTGTTAATTTTGGACATAAATAAATAACAACTCTTAAAGTGTAATACATTAACCCCAATTTTCTACTGTATAATATTAGCCCCGACTGATCTTTATAACATTGTCGAAAAACAATATGAACGCTAGAGATTTTTGTTTATTGAAATCTCTTTTTAAAAATAGATCTTGTATTAAGATACATTGTACATCCTGTTTTTTTTTTAAACTGCAAATGCTTCACTTTCTTTTCGCATCGGAAAGGAGTAGTCTTGTAGGTAATTCGTGTATCTGGTGGTTAGGGGGAACCGTGTCAGGTGAGTTAACTTTTAAGACCCGAGTTCGAATCGCGACGAGTAGAAAATATTTTCTGCTGCAGTAGGTCTTTTTTTTTTGTTTCTTTTTTGCAGGTTCACATAGTGCGTATTGAATATTGCATAGCAATTACAAATAATACGTGAAAATATATGATGTTGATGCAACACTTGTTTTGAACATAAAACACTTTCTAAATAGTATGTATAGTAAGATAAACTTTATTTAGGTGAGTAAACTTAGACCATTCACTTTGATTCTCTAAATTAAAACTTGACGTAACTGAGAACAGTGTCGTCATAAGAGTTATTATGATACATATATTCTTTATTTTTAAAATCTTAGGCCCCGAAACGCGCCTCAAATTAATTATTAATATAATAGCAATAGCTATTTATATATAATATAATTTCATAATTATTTCCAAAGAACCGGAACGCCGTTCCGTCGCGTACCAACAGAAATCAAGCCTTTTATATACAGGATATTCGGGGAAGAAATGTCGAATCTTCGAAAAATAGCTGTTAAGACAATTTTAAGCTTATTTTGTCTAATAAACTACACGGATATTCCAAATGGCTAAGCCGCAATAAACATTCAAAAGTTGGTTTGGATATATATGTTTTCTAGGCAACTATTTGCGTTGTAGAAGCATATAAACACTTCATTAATATCTAAATTGATTATGATTAACAAAGTAAATGAATACATTTGATGAGAAAGAAAAATTAAACTATAAATAAAAAAGCACCCAATTTTCACAGTTCGACTGCTTTTTTATTTCTCGGTTAATTTTTTTCTGAACTAATATATTAATTTATATTGTTAATAATAAACATGTTACATGTTTCTGGTCTGTTTACATGATTCTAGAATGCAAAGTTTTGCGTAGAAATCATATTTTGAAACCAACATTTGCGTGTTTATTGCAGCTCAGCCATTCAAAATATCTATGTAGTTTATTAGACAAAGTATGATTAAAATTGTTTAAACAGCTTTTTTCAAACTTTCGACGTTTCCTTCCCCAATACTCTGTATATCCATGCTTCTTTAAAACCAAAAACAATAATTTGCGTACTAAAAACTAATTAATTAAACCCATGGCAGTAGAACTGTTAACATAAGTACTGTCACACATCTTTCGCAGGATAAGGAGTAAAATTTAAAGAAAAATTATAGTTCACATGAATTTTGACAAATTGCGTCTTACTTTCTATGATATTCAAATGGTAACATTATATTACAATATTCAATTGGTTAACAATTTCAGCTAAAGAGTCTTGTTTGATAATTCTCCAATTTCGTATTGTAATAAGATATCTTAGGATACTCATGTCGTAAATAACTATTTGACAACTATTATGTTTAGTGTATGTGTCTAGCAGGTTTTGTATTATTCTGAGAAACTGGATCATACGAATCACGTTTACTACGTTATTCACACAGTAGCACATGAATCTCAAAAAAGTATTTAATAATATAATCCTTGCTGATGAATCAACGTTTTATTGATGATTTTAATTTTGAAAATTTTCATTAGTTTGGATGTTTAAATATAGGTATTAATATAGTATAGTATAATTTCGCTAATTAGTAGTATAGTATAATTTCGTATTGTAATAAGATATCTTATGATACTCATGTCGTAAATAACAATTTGACAACTATTATGTTTAGTGTATGTGTCTAGCAGGTTTTGTATTATTCTGAGAAACTGGATCATACGAATCACGTTTACTACGTTATTCACACAGGAGCACATGAATCTCAAAAAGTATTTAATAATATAATCCTTGCTGAGGAATCAACGTTTTATTGATGATTTTAATTTTGAAAATTTTCATTAGTTTGGATGTTTAAATATAGGTATCACATGTAATTACATGTCTGTTAAACACGATAGCATTATATGAAGCAAGAAACATTGTTTTTCATTTGATCATTCAACTTCATCAATCACTCAAAATTACTTTAATTTTCTCTGCTTATCAGTTTTTTAATCTCAGATCTTCGATGAAGACATGAATCAAATAACATCGTAGATATTTGAGTGTTTTAAAAATAATAACGTGAATAAATGCTTATATTTATTGAATTGGTTTTATAATAACCTGTAAAAACATGGGTTTTCTGTTGGTTTTGGGGATGTTGAAAACATTCAAATAGTAAAGGCAATGTTAAGCTGGTGACCTTTAACATTGTTTATTTGATATTTTTCTTAGGGATAGTTTATAATGGTTAAACGTTTTCAAAGAGTGCACATTAGATACCTGGAATGGCCCGTTTCCGTTTAATAAACCGCTACGTTCTCCCTGTACAGATGGTCGTGCAAAATTCAAGGTTTTGATAGATTCGTAGAATGGCGGCTAACAAACCACCTTCGAACTCTGACGATACTGAAATGTAGTCTGTGTTGGGAAGGTCATATCACTTGACCACCAAGTTCGTTCTATGTATTTTCACTGGGAAATGCTAGAGCATTGATATTTACTAAACTGTAAACAAACGCTAAATCTCTTTGAATTGCTATAACATCTGTTTTGCTTTCTTTTAGTAATATCAACTCGTTTTACCAAATACGTGAGTTTGTTATATTTTTACACGCTATAATAATTTAATTTTACAAGTATTTATTTTCAAGCATTTAGGAATTCATGAAATTTCATTGAAACGTTCGCCAATCTAAAAACCTTTTAAATGTATATTAAACATATTAATGTTGTTTAAAAGTATGTATTAACAATAAAATTATAGAGCAATATGTCATCTCATTTCCTACATTTAGCACTAACCTTACTCTCAGTTTATAGAAAAAGTTGGAGCCTTTTCCAAAAAATCTTTATTTTGTAATTTTCTAAAATTCGACATATTTCACGCAGTATTATACAAAAACTACTAAAAGTTTCGAAAATGTACCCTCTCCCTCAGAAAAAATGTCGTTCAAAATTCTATCTTCCACACCGCGCCGACAAACTTGGACACCCCTCGGCCTGAGGGAGGGCAGGGGGAGGGACGCGTTGACCAATCGCTAGCAGGTAGAACCACAGTTGTCTGTGATTGGTGCAACATCCCAAGGGGCAGAAAGAACGCTGTCTCAGGGGGAGGGGGCTAGTTCGTTTACGTACGAGACGGAAATATCGTCATATTTCCCTGCCGAAGGAGATAGTTTGCCTGCGCGTACGCCACGACGAAAAAAATATTTCTAAGCGGGGTTTTCCGTCCAGAATGATTGTCTATACACCAGTAAATATTTATCATTTTAGCAACAATTATTCTAACTTTTAGTAATCGATTTGTAACTCCTGACAAACTGCTATTTTGAGATATTCATTTCAGGCACAATTTGCGGAGCCTTCCCGGCCGTTCTAACGCATATTTCCAATTTGTTTATAAAATTATAAATTGTTGCAAAATTGTTAATTCGCTGTTTTTGGTTCTGGGACATCGGGAGACTCTCCCCCTTTAGATTTGCAAAATTTGGAAATTGTTTATAAATTTGCAATTGTTGCAAATTTTTTTATTGTCTAATCTGAATGGCGTTTAAATGTGATGCAAAATTCCGGAATCCGTTCGGTGCTATTATATCTCGTTCTCGAGATATATGTAATTGTTTATAAGAGATTAACATCTTAGTAGACCCCATTTGTTTGCGCTTAATTCATTCGCGCTAGCAGAATAGCGTGGGATGGGCATACTGAAAAAACAGTTCTCCAATGCCGCGCTTTTGCCTGCCACATACGCTTAAAATGCACTTGCTTGTAAACAAATTCTGTGGCCAATTTAATTATGCTAAATTCGTATTTTTACGGCGAGTATGAGCATAACTTTTATTTGGTTTTTATATTCTCTTTTAAGTCCTACAATTTGCAAGTCGATATATTTATCAAATAGGAAAGAAATTGATAAAAAAAATATATTTTTCAAGGTGCATTACGCCCAAACAATTGTTTCTGTTTTTCTATCAAAGGGATGTTGAGCAACCGAATAACTGTATTATTAATTTTTTTAAGTCCCCTGTTAACACCGAGAGTCAGAAACTATTTGTTCCTCTTGTTTAACCATTACCATTAAAAAATAGGGAAACATATTGCTTAGCTGTTTGCTATAAACTGCACTGGATTGGATGAATGTAGTGTTAAGGTTTTCAAATACAGAAATATTCAATTTTGTGTTTTGAAAGATCACATGAGTAGAATCACACATGACAATATTTACACAAGTATAGAAATTTCTAAATAAACGTATATAAACTTTAAGTTAATATTTTCAATTCAATTTATCATTCCTTTCTAAAACTGTTAATTTGATGATTTCATTGTATCATATTCAAATCAGAGCTTTATGTGCTAAATCTACGCATTGTTAATACATATTTTTAAACAACATTAATATATTTAATATACATTTAAAAGGTTTTTAGATTGGCGAACGTTTCAATGAAATTTCATGAATTCCTAAATGCTTGAAAATAAATACTTGTAAAATTAAATTATTGTAGCGTGTAAAAATATAACAAACTCACGTATTTGGTAAAACGAGTTGATATTACTAAAAGAAAGCAAAACAGATGTTATAACAATTTAAAGAGATTTAGCGTTTGTTTACAGTTTAGTAAATATCAATGCACTAGCATTTCCCAGTGAAAATACATAGAACGAACTTGGTGGTCAAGTGATATGACCTTCCCAACACAGACTACATTTCAGTATCGTCAGAGTTCGAAGGTGGTTTGTTGGCCGCCATTCTACGAATCTATCAAAACCTTGAATTTTGCACGACCATCTGTACAGGGAGAACGTAGCGGTTTATTAAACGGAAACGGGCCATTCGAGGTATCTAATGTGCACTCTTTGAAAACGTTTAACCATTATAAACTATCCCTAAGAAAAATATCAAATAAACAATGTTAAAGGTCACCAGCTTAACATTGCCTTTACTATTTGAATGTTTTCAACATCCCCAAAACCAACAGAAAACTCATGTTTTTACAGGTTATTATAAAACCAATTCAATAAATATAAGAATTTATTCACGTTATTATTTTTAAAACACTCAAATATCTACGATGTTATTTGATTCATGTCTTCATCGAAGATCTGAGATTAAAAAACTGATAAGCAGAGAAAATTAAAGTAATTTTGAGTGATTGATGAAGTTGAATGATAAAATGAAAAACAATGTTTCTTGCTTCATATAATGCTATCGTGTTTAACAGACATGTAATTACATGTGATACCTATATTTAAACATCCAAACTAATGAAAATTTTCAAAATTAAAATCATCAATAAAACGTTGATTCATCAGCAAGGATTATATTATTAAATACTTTTTTGAGATTCATGTGCTCCTGTGTGAATAACGTAGTAAACGTGATTCGTATGATCCAGTTTCTCAGAATAATACAAAACCTGCTAGACACATACACTAAACATAATAGTTGTCAAATAGTTATTTACGACATGAGTATCATAAGATATCTTATTACAATACGAAATTGGAGAATTATCAAACAAGACTCTTTAGCCGAAATTGTTAACCAATTGAATATTGTAATATAATGCTACCATTTGAATATCATAGAAAGTAAGACGCAATTTGTCAAAATTCATGTGAACTATAATTTTTCTTTAAATTTTACTCCTTATCCTGCGAAAGATGTGTGACAGTACTTATGTTAACAGTTATACTGCCATGGGTTTAATTAATTAGTTTGCAGTACGCAAATTATTTTTTTGGGTTTTAAAGAGGCATGGATATACAGAGTATCGGGGAAGGAAACGTCGAGAGTTTGAAAAAAGCTGTTTAAACAATTTTAATCATACTTTGTCTAATAAACTACATATATATTTTGAATGGCTGAGCTGCAATAAACACGCAAATGTTGGTTTGAAAATATGATTTCTACGCAAAACTTTGCATTCTAGAATCATGTAAACAGACCAGAAACATGTAACATGTTTATTATTAACAATATAAATTAATATATTAGTACAGAAAAAAATTAACCGAAAAATAAAAAAGCAGTCGAACTGTGAAAATTGGGTGCTTTTTTATTTCTAGGTTAATTTTTCTTTCTGATCAAATGTATTCATTTATTTTGTTAATCATAAACAATTTAGATATTAATGAAGTGTTTATATGCTTCTACAACGCAAATAGTTGCCTAGAAAACATATATCCAAACCAACTTTTGAATGTTTATTGCGGCTTAGCCATTTGGAATATCTGTGTAGTTTATTAGACAAAATAAGCTTAAAATTGTCTTAACAGCTATTTTTCGAAGATTCGACATTTCTTCCCCGAATATCCTGTATATAAAAGGCTTGATTTCTGTTGGTACGTGACGGAACGGCGTTCCGGTTCTTTGGAAATAATTATGAAATTATATTATATATAAATAGCTATTGCTATTATATTAATAATTAATTTGAGGCGCGTTTCGGGGCCTAAGATTTTAAAAATAAAGAATATATGTATCATAATAACTCTTATGACGACACTGTTCTCAGTTACGTCAAGTTTTAATTTAGAGAATCAAAGTGAATGGTCTAAGTTTACTCACCTAAATAAAGTTTATCTTACTATACATACTATTTAGAAAGTGTTTTATGTTCAAAACAAGTGTGGCCTCAACAGCATATATTTTCACGTATTTTATATTCATGAAAATATTAACTTAAAGTTTATATACGTTTATTTAGAAATTTCTATACTTGTGTAAATATTGTGATGTGTGATTCTACTCATGTGATCTTTCAAAACACAAAATTGAATATTTCTGTATTTGAAAACCTTAACACTACATTCATCCAATCCAGTGCAGTTTATAGCAAACAGCTAAGCAATATGTTTCCCTATTTTTTAATGGTAATGGTTAAACAAGAGGAACAAATAGTTTCTGACTCTCGGTGTTAACAGGGGACTTAAAAAAATAATAATACAGTTATTCGGTTGCTCAACATCCCTTTGATAGAAAAACAGAAACAATTGTTTGGGCGTAATGCACCTTGAAAAATATTTTTTTTTATAATCAATTTCTTTCCTATTTGATAAATATATCGACTTGCAAATTGTAGGACTTAAAAGAGAATATAAAAACCAAATAAAAGTTATGCTCATACTCGCCGTAAAAATACGAATTTAGCATAATTAAATTGACTACAGAATTTGTTTACAAGCAAGTGCATTTTAAGCGTATGTGGCAGGCAAAAGCGCGGCATTGGAGAACTGTTTTTTCAGTATGCCCATCCCACGCTATTCTGCTAGCGCGAATGAATTAAACGCAAACAAATGGGGTCTACTAAGATGTTAATTTCTTATAAACAATTACATATATCTCGAGAACGAGATATAATAGCACCGAACGGATTCCGGAATTTTGCATCACATATAAACGCCATTCAGATTAGACAATAAAAAAATTTGCAACAATTGCAAATTTATAAACAATTTCCAAATTTTGCAAATCTAAAGTGGGGAGAGTCTCCCGATGTCCCAGAACCAAAAACAGCAAATTAACAATTTTGCAACAATTTATAATTTTATAAACAAATTCGAAATATGCGTTAGAACGGCCAGGAAGGCTCCGCAAATTGTGCCTGAAATGAATATCTCAAAATAGAAGTTTGTCAGGAGTTACAAATCGATTACTAAAAGTTAGAATAATTGTTGCTAAAATGATAAATATTTACTGGTCTATAGACAATCATTCTGGACGGAAAACCCCGCTTAGAAATATTTTTTTTCGTCGTGGCGTACGCGCAGGCAAACTATCTCCTTCGGCAGGGAAATATGACGATATTTCCGTCTCGTACGTAAACGAACTAGCCCCCTCCCCCTGAGACAGCGTTCTTTCTGCCCCTTGGGATGTTGCACCAATCACAGACAACTGTGGTTCTACCTGCTAGCGATTGGTCAACGCGTCCCTCCCCCTGCCCTCCCCCAGGCCGAGGGGTGTCCAAGTTTGTCGGCGCGGTGTGGAAGATAGAATTTTGAACGACATTTTTCTGAGGGAGAGGGTACAGTTGTTCGTCCTCCTCTTTGTATTAATTCTGCATTTACGTCTTTTTATGTAGGATGTTCATTTCCTTTCCCATTCCTTGCTACTATTGGGTCTAACCGCTTTCTTATTCTTTGGAGGGCTACTGTTTTTTAATTTTTTTTCCAACAGTATTATCTCAAAAGTACTGGATGAGAACAGTTGATATCTGGAGTTGAAGGGATGGTGTTAGCTCCTATTGTAGGCCTGGTTCCGTGTGATTCCAGTGAAAAATCAGTAACTGCACTGAAACAGCAGAAGCTTCCGCCAATTGATAATCATAAGTGAATCACCATGTACTGGGTAGGGAGGAGAACGAGGAAATCTATATGAATTGTCGCCTGGTCTTTCTTTCTCAGATAAACACTTGGAGAGTTTATCAACATCAAATCGGAATTTTAGCGCCTTTGATGTAATATTAAACATAAAAAAATCCCTTCCAGTTGTCTGTGTGTTAATTTTTAGTGTATCAAAATAGCCCCGACACCCGTATTACATTAGCCTCTTAAGTTGTATCATATTAGACCCACAAATTTGAGGCTGTATATATCATGACACGATTAATATTATTGCATTATTTTAACGCAGAAAAGAATATTAATTCTTTCTTAATGATAACCTATTTTCAAAAATATCGTGTCACAAAAAATAACGAAGTAACATCAAAAGATTTATATCACGGTGGTAAAGTTTTTGACTGGAAAAATTAGGCATTTTAGTTTTGATTTTTTCCCTCCCAAATATTGTTACATTCTGAGTGTTTGCTATATGGTCATTATAATAGAATATATTTCCTATCATTTGTCATTTTCTTGTTAATTTTGGACATAAATAAATAACAACTCTTAAAGTGTAATACATTAACCCCAATTTTCTACTGTATAATATTAGCCCCGACTGATCTTTATAACATTGTCGAAAAACAATATGAACGCTAGAGATTTTTGTTTAATGAAATCTCTTTTTAAAAATAGATCTTGTATTAAGATAAATTGAACACCCTGTTTTTTTTTTTTTAAACTGCAAATGCTTCACTTTCTTTTCGCATCGGAAAGGAGGTAGTCTTGCGTGTACCTGGTGGTGAGGGGGAACCGTGTCATGTGAGTTAACTTTAAAGACCCGAGTTCGAATCCCGACGAGTAGAAAATATTTTCTGCTGCAGTAGGTCTTTTTTTTGTTTCTTTTTTGCAGGTTCACATAGTCCGTATTGAATATTGCATAGCAATTACGAATAATACGTGAAAATATATATGCTGTTGAGGCAACACTTGTTTTGAACATAAAACACTTTCTAAATAGTATGTATAGTAAGATAAACTTTATTTAGGTGAGTAAACTTAGACCATTCACTTTGATTCTCTAAATTAAAACTTGATGTAACTGAGAACAGTGTCGTCATAAGAGTTATTATGATACATATATCCTTTATTTTTAAAATCTTAGGCCCCGAAACGCGCCTCAAATTAATTATTAATATAATAGCAATAGCTATTTATATATAATATAATTTCATAATTATTTCCAAAGAACCGGAACGCCGTTCCGTCGCGTACCAACAGAAATCAAGCCTTTTATATACAGGATATTCGGGGAAGAAATGTCGAATCTTCGAAAAATAGCTGTTAAGACAATTTTAAGCTTATTTTGTCTAATAAACTACACGGATATTCCAAATGGCTAAGCCGCAATAAACATTCAAAAGTTGGTTTGGATATATGTTTTCTAGGCAACTATTTGCGTTGTAGAAGCATATAAACACTTCATTAATATCTAAATTGTTTATGATTAACAAAATAAATGAATACATTTGATCAGAAAGAAAAATTAACCTAGAAATAAAAAAGCACCCAATTTTCACAGTTCGACTGCTTTTTTATTTCTCGGTTAATTTTTTCTGAACTTATATATTAATTTATATTGTTAATAATAAACATGTTACATGTTTCTGGTCTGTTTACATGATTCTAGAATGCAAAGTTTTGCGTAGAAATCATATTTTGAAACCAACATTTGCGCGTTTATTGCAGCTCAGCCATTCAAAATATCTATGTAGTTTATTAGACAAAGTATGATTAAAATTGTTTAAACAGCTTTTTTCAAACTTTCGACGTTTCCTTTCCCGATACTCTGTATATCCATGCTTCTTTAAAACCAAAAACAATAATTTGCGTACTAAAAACTAATTAATTAAACCCATGGCAGTATAACTGTTAACATAAGTACTGTCACACATCTTTCGCAGGATAAGGAGTAAAATTTAAAGAAAAATTATAGTTCGCATGAATTTTGACAAATTGCGTCTTACTTTCTATGATATTCAAATGGTAACATTATATTACAATATTCAATTGGTTAACAATTTCGGCTAAAGAGTCTTGTTTGATAATTCTCCAATTTCGTATTGTAATAAGATATCTTAGGATACTCATGTCGTAAATAACTATTTGACAACTATTATGTTTAGTGTATGTGTCTAGCAGGTTTTGTATTATTCTGAGAAACTGGATTATACGAATCACGTTTACTACGTTATTCACACAGGAGCACATGAATCTCAAAAAAGTATTTAATAATATAATCCTTGCTGATGAATCAACGTTTTATTGATGATTTTAATTTTGAAAATTTTCATTAGTTTGGATGTTTAAATATAGGTATCACATGTAATTACATGTCTGTTAAACACGATAGCATTATATGAAGCAAGAAACATTGTTTTTCGTTTGATCATTCAACTTCATCAATCACTCAAAATTACTTTAATTTTCTCTGGTTATCAGTTTTTTAATCTCAGATCTTCGATGAAGACATGAATCAAATAACATCGTAGATATTTGAGTGTTTTAAAAATAATAACGTGAATAAATGCTTATATTTATTGAATTGGTTTTATAATAACCTGTAAAAACATGGGTTTTCTGTTGGTTTTGGGGATGTTGAAATCATTCAAATAGTAAAGGCAATGTTAAGCTGGTGACCTTTAACAATGTTTATTTGATATTTTTCTTAGGGATAGTTTATAATGGTTAAACGTTTTCAAAGAGTGCACCTTAGATACCTGGAATGGCCCGTTTCCGTTTAATAAACCGCTACGTTCTCCCTGTACAGATGGTCGTGCAAAATTCAAGGTTTTGATAGATTCGTAGAATGGCGGCCAACAAACCACCTTCGAACTGTGACGATTCTGAAATGTAGTCTGTGTTGGGAAGGTCATATCACTTGACCACCAAGTTCGTTCTATGTATTTTCACTGGGAAATGCTAGTGCATTGATATTTACTAAACTGTAAACAGACGCTAAATCTCTTTGAATTGTCATAACATCTGTTTGCTTTCTTTTAGTAATATCAACTCGTTTTACCAAATACGTGAGTTTGTTATATTTTTACACGCTACAATAATTTAATTTTACAAGTATTTATTTTCAAGCATTTAGGAATTCATGAAATTTCATTGAAACGTTCGGCAATCTAAAAACCTTTTAAATGTATATTAAATATATTAATGTTGTTTAAAAATGTGTATTAACAATGCGTAGATTTAGCACATAAAGCTCTGATTTGAATATGATACAATGAAATCATCAAAATAACAGTTTTAGAAAGGAATGATAAATTGAATTGAAAATATTAACTTAAAGTTTATATACGTTTATTTAGAAATTTCTATACTTGTGTAAATATTGTCATGTGTGATTCTACTCATGTGATCTTTCAAAACCCAAAATTGAATATTTCTGTATTTGAAAACGTTAACACTACCTTCATCCAATCCAGTGCAGTTTATAGCAAACAGCTAAGCAATATGTTTCCCTATTTTTAATGGTAATGGTTAAACAAGAGGAACAAATAGTTTCTGACTCTCGGTGTTAACAGGGGACTTAAAAAAAATTAATAATACAGTTATTCGGTTGCTCAACATCCCTTTGATAGAAAAACAAACAATTGTTTGGGCGTAATGCACCTTGAAAAATATTTTTTTATAATCAATTCCTTTCCTATTTGATAAACATATCGACTTGCAAATTGTAGGACTTATAAGAGAATATAAAAACCAAATAAAAGTTATGCTCATACTCGCCGTAAAAATACGCATTTAGCACAATTAAATTGACCACAGAATTTGCTTACAAGCAAGTGCATTTTAAGCGTATGTGGCAGGCAAAAGCGCGGCATTGGAGAACTGTTTTTTCAGTATGCTGTAACAATCCAGGATCCCCAGGAATGGAGACAGGGCAAAGAATAAAGATAAACATGTAATAAGTGGTATTAACATCAAAGGCGGGGACAAATGAAAGCGGTGTCGCGTAGCGATAATTTTTTGGAAGTCTAAGAAGACGCGATAAAATCATAATGGGGACAATATAGTTCAGTAGCGTTTGTCGAGTGAAACATTTTGGAAGTTATTTGAAAGAAATCAGTTCACGCGTTCCAAAGATATAACTAATTTAGTGAAGTACATTTTAAGCACACAACTAGACACGATAGCCATTGTTGTAGCTTAAGATCTAATGTAAAAAGTTGTTTTTTTTTCAAAAAATTAAGTAAACGCGTGAAGCGATTCAAACGAAACTTTTGGCATTAATAGAAGAAATTATGGGGAAAATTATGGCACTACTCACAACGCGGAGAAATTTCGGGGGGCTACGGCATAAAAGAAAATGTAAATTGTATAAGTGGGAAATTCCAAACGAGTCGTATGACGTCAGAGCGGTGGAAGGGGATCGACCGTCTTCAGATTAAAAGAACTTTGGAAATTTTAGATGGTAGAAAACCAAATAGAAAACGGTAATAGCATTCAATTTGAAAATGCATGAGAATAATAAAGAGAGACGACCCAGAAAGAAGAAGATTAACTTAAAAATATATAATATTATATAGAAGACCCGGAAGTGATCGTGAAATGTTCGAGAAAAAAAAGAGGAAGTCTCGGGACAACAATGAGAAGAGAACGCGGGGAGAATAGCTTGAGGGAGGACGTATGTTGAAACGCTCCGCGGAAATTAAAAATTTTGTTAGAAAGTTGTGCTAATCACGCGAGCAAAGTTAATTTTATAACGTTTAGTTGTAGCGGAGAAAGTTTAGAAGGTGAAACGCGGAAAATTATTGCAAAATTTCCAAAGAGAACGTTGTTCGCGAATATAAACAGTCGCATCATCAGCCGTGTGATTAAACTCGTTTCGTAAGTAATAAACAGTTATAACGAAGAGACATTAATTATTTAAAAATGAATTTTTCCGAATTACGTGTGTGAAAAATGGAAGGATGCTGCGAATGGGCAAACGAAAGGACGCTGCGTATATTTGGCGAGGGTGATGCATGAGAACGGCGCGGTGCAGGTCGCTGAACTCAACGAAAGGAAAGTGCACTAACTTTATTTAAATTGGTAATGCGCATTGATAAGAAGAAAGAATAGACTCATAGCTTCTAATGTACCAGACCAAGTTTTGTCAAATAGAAATAGATTTTAGTGAAAACAAAAAAATAGAATGCGCATTCAAGTATGAATGATTTGGTTTTAATCTTATAGTGTAAATCTTCAGTGTGAATGAGAATTTCGTGTTTCTAGGGTATTGTTTATTGTGTATTTAGTGTATTGTGTATTGTTTTTCGATTTTGTGTTGTTTGTTATTTGTTATGCCGCTAGCAGAGGAAGGAGAACAAAAAAAAACAGATAAAATAAACGATGTCGAACGTTGTTGGTTCGACATTAAACCAATGCAATTGGTCTTATAAGCATGTGTAGTTAGATGAGGACCTACGCCCACGTGCCCGAATACTACGTCAGGATCCTGTATAGGTCCGCCACAGCCTCACGCCCAGTATTTATATCTGTATGAATAAATATCAGAAAAGCAGCAAGGCAACGGGCAAATTTCAGATGTATGTATTTTTGGCAACCCAACGTCAGGCATAATAGTGGACATTTTGGTAAGAACTATAGATGAAAGGAGCACAGGTGAAGATCGTTACATATTTTTTGTAAGTTAGTTTTGAGAAAGAAAAGCAGAACGGATAGGTAACGTGTACCATTACATATTTGGCAGCCCAGCGTGGGGGCCATTGTAGAAGGTTTTCGGAGGTAGGCGTAGGTACCGTTACAATGCCCATCCCACGCTATTCTGCTAGCGCGAATGAATTAAGCGCAAACAAATGGGGTCTACTAAGATGTTAATTTCTTATAAACAATTACATATATCTCGAGAACGAGATATAATAGCACCGAACGGATTCCGGAATTTTGCATCACATTTAAACGCCATTCAGATTAGACAATAAAAACATTTGCAACAATTGCAAATTTATAAACAATTTCCAAATTTTGCAAATCTAAAGGGGGGAGAGTCCCCCGATGTCCCACAACCAAAAACAGCGAATTAACAATTTTGCAACAATTTTTAATTTTATAAACAAATTCGAAATATGCGTTAGAACGGCCGGGAAGGCTCCGCAAATTGTGCCTGAAATGAATATCTCAAAATAGAAGTTTGTCAGGAGTTACAAATCGATTACTAAAAGTTAGAATAATTGTTGCTAAAATGATAAATATTTACTGATCTATAGACAATCATTCTGGACGGAAAACCCCGCTTAGAAATATTTTTTTCGTCGCGGCGTATGCGCAGGCAAACTATCTCCTTCGGCAGGGAAATATGACGATATTTCTGTCTCGTACGTAAACGAACTAGCCCCCTCCCCCTGAGACAGTGTTCTTTCTGCCCCTTGGGATGTTGCACCAATCACAGACAACTGTGGTTCTACCTGCTAACGATTGGTCAACGCGTCCCTCCCCCTGCCCTCCCCCAGGCCGAGGGGTGTCCAAGTTTGTCGGCGCGGTGTGGAAGATAGAATTTTGAACGACATTTTTTCTGATGGAGATGGTACGTATACGAGAAAGTAAAATGCTCTTGCTGTGTGGGAATAGTCTACGGGTGAAATTTTCCACGCATTCGGCAAGCTCATCTACGGAAGAGAAGATTCTTCGGAATGCTCCACAACCGCAGGTTTGCTGGTGAAGGCTAGTCTGCACTAATTGACGGGTTACAAATTTAGTAACCGTAGACAATGGTTTTTAGCCCAACATGTTTATCATCACAACTAAAACTACCCAGGTAAGTGTTTAAATCCCCTCTCCAGGTTTCAAGTTTCATCTGTCAATGTCTATTACATAGCGTCATAAATTGAAATTCTTATTTGCTTCAGTGTTGAGAAGTGTTCTACGGTGCGAAATTTCTGTATGAGGATGTTAGTGATACTTTTTGTAAGTTTATCTTTCGGGCAGTTATGGAAAGCATTGAAAGTGAAAAAAACGAAGTTGAATAACCAAGAAGGCAACAGCCCGCTTTCCCTTCTAGAAGCCGTTAGTATCGCTTCAGCCTTCAAATCCTACGCAGTCCTATTTATTGAAGCGTTCGCTTGAACACTCTCCATTTCATATTCACTCGGAGAAGTTTCCGTTCGCAGTTGGAGGAAGTCGTTACGGCGAAAAGGTCTTGGAGGCAATGAATCGCAGTCTCTCGACCTCTGCATTTTCCCCAGATTCTCAGAGGAGAAGCGATTTTAGACTTTGAGAGCATTTCCGTTCGCCAGAAAGTGATCCAAGATATCTGCTACCAAAAATGTCTCCAATTTATAGCAAGTTAATTAAATATTTAGACTACTAACTTTCCACTCTATACACATTCGTATGTGTCAACAACTATTTACACGAACGTGTACACTTGTACCTGCGTTTGAACTGTTTTTGGCAGTGTCCCTTTGAACGACAGAGGCAGTTAAAAGACGGACATAGGCGAATATATCTTTCTTGCATTTGTATTGTGTTCAACCCCGGATGTGAAGGTCAGATCATTCTTGTAAAACTGTATAGATTATTTTAATATTGTAAATTAAAATTGTTGATTCTGTAAAAAGGAATAGTTCTCAAACATACTTGAAATATGATTGGAATACAAGAAAAAGCATGGCAAGAAACGCTGCCAAATCTTGCGCAAACATTACGACACGCAGCTAGTGAGTTCATGATCAGGAAACCGAAGCATCCTCATTCTCGGCAGAGACCTCCTTTGTTTCAGTTTTGGCCTCCCAGATCAGTGCTGCGTCAGACATACAACTAGCAGAGCTACAACAGCTTATACTTTCTCCCATTATTTCTAAATTTGCAATTTTCGAAAATTCGGGACATTCAACGAAAATTAAATCTCCGCCTTTTCTTTAAGAATTCTTTGTTTTATATGTGAAAAAATTAAAGGTTTTTTGGACTCGGTTAATTTAACAATCTCGGTTCCGCTTCGGTTGGTAAACACCTCATCCAAAATCATTCATTTGTCGGCCTTTTATATACAGGGTGAGTCACGTAACTTTAGCACCTCCTGTAACTTTTGAACGGTTGAAGATATTGAAATGCAGTTTTCACGAGAGTGCATGAGAAAATAGGGCTAACTGATTCCTGTACTTATTTCTATTTTATCACTTGTATTTTATGAGATATTTGAGGTAACTTTGTTTTTTCAAATGGAACTATACATATTTTTTCAGTCTATCATAAAGAGACGAATCCAATGATATACATATTGTCATATGTTAGATAAGGATTTTTTTGAGAAATTTTGATTCTTTTGCGACCAGTTCTTAACGGATATTTTGAATGTAACAGACCGCCACAGAAGGTCACGCAGCGCTCCATCAGCGAGCGCGCGCTCGGGGAAGGGAAGGGATTTTAGTATTTCAAGATACAAAACATATCCCAAATATTCACAAAACTGTTGTAGTTTTTTCCCTGAACTCTGCTTTCCATCCCTCCCCATTTCCAGACTTTTTTTAAGAAATGGAAGAATCAAAAATTAGGATTTATCGTATGTATTGTAATAAAATTGTTTATTACTTCAACTCCTCTCCCCTCAACTTGAAGAGAACCTTTTTTTAGTGTCCTTCATCGAGCTATCCCTCATCTGACCTGAGAGATGACCTAAGCCTATCTTCGTATTTCGCACGTGGAGAGGCTGTCAACGTATGCGCCGCGCCGTAGGCGTAGGAACGTTTCTTCCCTCCCCGACCCCTCCTACGGTGAACCGAGGAAGCTTTGACACCTCAATAATATGATAGGAGCGTTCAGAATATTCGGGATGTTTTGTATCTTGAAATACTAAGATCCCTTCCCTTCCCCGAGCACGCGCTTGCTGATGGAGCGCTGCGTGACCTTCGGTGGCGGTCTGTTACATTCAAAATATCCGTTAAGAACTGGTCGCAAAAGAATCAAAATTTCTCAAAAAAAATCCTTACCTAACATATGACATTATGTTTTTCGGTGGGGTTTGTGGGGGAGAGGAGGAAGGGTACTGACCCAAGAATTAATTAGCGAGGAGTGTCGGGAGAGCTGGCGTAAAGGCCTCTACACACGTACCGATTAGTCGGGCCGATTTGTCGGGCCAGCCAATCCAACAAATTGTATCGTATGGAGGCAAGTCGTCCAACAGAAATTTTAGTCGGGCAGTTGGTTGGCACCGACTACCCGACAGCCAATTCCCCCACCACACAGCCCAACAAATTGTGTAGTGTGTAGCGTGGTTGGGCCAACTGCCGACGACAGCGCTGGAGTTTTCATTAATTTCCGCAGATTTCGTCATGCCAATCCACGTGCTTCAACGTGCTCGATTCTTACCTCGGTCATTTCGTTTGCGACTTGTTTCCGTGCTATTGGTATTCCGAGGTTCTGTTTGGAATGTGGGTTGTTGTTTCGTGTTGTTTTTCTTTCGTTCTTGTTTGTTACTTTTTTCGTTGTTTTAATTTCAGTGTTTATATATTTTCATTTGTTATAGTGTTGTTAATTTGTTTGGATTTTTCTGTATTGTTGAATTATGTTAGGGGAGGATAGGATATTTTATCGGTAAAGGTTATTTTCGGTAAGTTTAAGTTGTAATTTCAGAATTTATTTAATTTCTTATAGTAGTTTTGTTAATGAAAGTTTTGATTTTTTCTTTCGTGAAGGTTACATTAGTATATCTTTGAAGAAAAAAATTGAAAACATGAGGACGGCGTATCAGAGAGAAGTGAAGAAGGTAAGTAATTGAACTGTGATACTTCTTTTTTTAGAAAACCAGAGTAGATTGAGTAATCTGTTTTATAAAATATCCTTAAAAAATGCAATAGCTTTGGAATATTTACAAAACAATGCTATAAGAAAGTCCAAAAACAGTGAATGTAGTCGTTAACTTTCTAGTGTTTTATTTCTTCTAGAGCTCAATTCTTGTGTAGTTGCTTGTAGGTGAATAAACTCAGAACGGGTTCAGCATTATATGATGTTTATGTACCCCGTCTGTGGTACTTCGAACATTTGAAGTTTTTGGATGAAAGAACTGGAAACCACAGACATGGTACAGACACATTTTTGAATGAAGATGACACTGTAAGTAAATTTGTTATATTTCTGAAATATATTTTGTTAGTTTAAAATTATGAAACTAAGTGGCAAAGCATTGTTCCTTTGTTAGTAGTAAAGTGCACCAAAATGAATCTTGCAGCTTTTCCTTTATTGTTAATTTTTAATGGGGCAATGAAAAGCATGTTGAAGCCTTCCTCTACTATTTATTTATTTTACGTCAAAACAATTAAAAACTGTGTGTGACGTGCTATGGGGAGAATCTTCCCCAAGGAATAGATTTCAAATGTATATTAGATCAGTACAGTGAGGAAATTTAATTTTTAAAAAAGCAATTTCAGCTATTCTTTATATAAAGTGACTTTGATGGGGAAAATTTTAAGTTTGTGCTAAAGTTGTGGACTGCAATGTAATTCATATATTCTTTATTTTGTGAAGAAGTGTTGATATAACACTTCTTCAAAAAATAAAAGAATATTGAAACATATAGTGATAAGGTTAATCAATTAAAAAACAATTCTGGTTACAAATGTGTCACTTGTATTAATAATATGATAATGATAATGAGGGGATTTTTTAATTTTTCAGCTGGGCAAGTAGACATGAGCTCGCATAGAGTATTCCATATAAAGGTAAACCCCATCTTAAGATAATTAGCAACTAGCAAATACTCAAAAGTTATCGTAAGATGCACCCTCCCAAGTGCAATTCTATATAAAATATATTTTTTACATTTTAGATCATACAAACTTTACAATTTCAATTGTTATGGAGTGCAGCTATAGTATAAATTTTATCGTCATAAAATACCTTGCACGACTTGGTTATTAAAAGGGAGTTTTGCTTTTTTGGATAAGTAATTTAAATTTTGCTGAACTTCATTGTTCAATATAACCATGATTCATTGCATTTGAATGAAAAATAGTTTACACATGAAAACTTATTTTTCGATCTGTTTGCATTATTTTGACAACGCAATCAGTGTTACAGCATTGTAAAATGTTATATAAAAAACGATTTATGAACGAAACACGATTGAATTGTTATATGGAAGACAAATTGCTAACCTTCAGGAAATACAAACATGAAATCCGATAATGACATTCCTATCCGCGAGGCGGCAATCGAGTTTCTGCCAATTTCATTCAATAGTTTCGACATGCTTTAGCTGTACGAAAAGAAATTCGATAATATTGTCAAATTTTTTGGTGATATTTGCTTGAAAATATTTAGTTTTTGCGCCTGACATTCTAAGATTTGTAAGGAATTTTACAAAAAGTAATGGCTTTCGGAGAGGAATTGCGTTGTAAATTGTATTACATAACCAATACTAAGGGTGAGAAAGTACATGCTGTTCTAGCACCACTATTTCGAAAAGCGCTAGAGTGCAATTTTTTTTGGACTTCTTCCTATAAGCACTACTACCACTACCACTAATACCACTACCACTACTACCACTACCACTACCATTTACTACCACTACCACAACCCCTACTACCACTACAACTACCACTACTACCACTACCACCACCACTACTACCACCACCACTACTACCACCACTACTACTACCACCACCACTACTACCACCACCACTACTACCACCACCACTACTACCACCAACACCACTTCTACCACCACCACCACTACTACCACCACTACTACTACCACCACTACTACTACCACCACTACTACTACTACCACTACTACTACTACCACTACTACTACTACCACTACTACTGCTACTAGTGCTACTGCTGCTGCTAGTGCTGCTGCTACTACTGCTGCTACTACTGCTATGCTACACACGACTTCAATCTTCAGAAATGAACACTTTTAGCAACATAGTGTTGACACTAATTGGTATTCAATTAATAATTTTTATTAATAAGTCTTGATATACGATTTTACATACCTACGAGTTAATATTTTGGTATTTTACTTTGAATTTCAGGAGTAGATACGTCATTCAACCACCTCATTTACACACTCGAGCAAAGATCTCATTGTTCTACACTGATCACATTGATCAGAACTATAAGAGAATCTCACATTGCTTCTGAGCGAAATCGATCCGACCGCCCTCGACGTCCACCGCTCCATGCTCGGCCAATGATTGGTGGCGGCGCTGCTACTCTCAGTTTCTTTGATGTTGGATGCTGTCACTGAATGCCATTTAATGTGAAAATGTATTTTTTTATGTAAATGTTCTTCTTGACTGATAGAGAAACATACAGGGTCCTTTCTGTAATTGTCACAGTCAATTGCTAAGCTTCTCGTTGCCTACTTCCGTTTTGACTATTCTCAAAATAATTTTAAAAATAGAGGACTGAAAGTATATGTAATTGAAAGGGTTATAATGCATAATTTTATATTTGTTCATTGTTTGAATTGTTACGAAAAAGTCCTTAAATCCACTCTTCTTTAATATTTGACGAATTCGCAAATAACTTCACTTTGCCACTTTCGAGAGTCTGACGATCTCTCAAATATTCTGTGTACAATAAGCAGCTTTTATTATTGAAAACATTAATTAAATTAAAATATGAGTATTTAATTTTTCCTCAAATATATACCAAATCACTGTATTTAGACTGTGTATAGGTAAGTGAGTTCACTCAATAGTATGCAAACATAACACATTTCTTGCCAGAAAGTGAATTAATGGGGAGGAATTTCTCAATTCAGAGATAAATCACACATCCGTAGTTAACGGTATGTACTGCCCGAGGAACTAGTAAATTTGCACTTAGAGAGTATACTATCAGAGACGGCAATGAACGTTTATCCCAACGCTCTTATTCAACTCTGTAATTTTTATGAAGGGGGGAAGCAGGTATATTGCGCTCAATTTTGAACCAATAGCGTCGAAGGTGTCTGCCAATGGAGGTGGCGCATTATGACGACCGGGATATTTAAAATTTTATTATGGAGCTATTTTCAAAATGGTATCAAATTTAATAACATTATTTTTTATGAGTGAAATGTTCCGGGCTGGTAGGCCGTGGTCCAGCTGGCATTGAAGAGCCAAACGTTTCGTCCACGTCTGCGGTGGACATCTTCAGTGGCGGCAGCGTCGTGGGGGTAGTCTCCGGGTCGGCGGCTGGCTAGCGACTGACGAGATTATTTTTTATGTAAAATAAATACGCTACGCAATTTAGAAGTCAAATGTTATTAGGATTAGGAATTCTAAGTCAGTGAATGGAATTGTAGTCCAAGGAGTGCAAAAAAAGTTATTTTCAATTTCAATTTCATAAATACAAAATTTATTTCTAAATTATGTAAATATAGTCATACACAATATGAACAGCTTAATACATGTTTTTACAAAATAAATGTAAGCAAATAATAAATGCCGATTATTTTACTCTGCCATTAACTAAATATAGAAATCATGAATTTAGAAAATTGTCTCAATATAACTAGTGACCATTGCTTTGTTAATATTGTATCATTATCAAAATTACATGCAGCTATCAACACATGTGAAATTTCAGCCTAATATCAAAATTGCAATTAAGGTATAATATAAATGATTATTATTGATACGTTTTATAAATAAACAAGAAATTTGCATCTGCACACAGAGTCTACCAAATCTTTTTTGCTTGCTTTCCTCAAAAAAAAACATAAAATATTAAATTGCATTAAAAGAAACAGGTTTCACCTCTTATCTAGTACAAGTAATGAACTAAGTAAAAAAATGACCTGATTTTACTTCAACTTCATTTACCTCAAACAGAGTTTTTGGACTTAGCAGGTTTCACTCATATTCCAATATTTCAGGCTACAAATCTGTTCAAAAGCATAGCTAGTTGCTCAACGGATGGAGGATGAAAATCGAAAGGTATATCATAAATACAGAATTACTCAACATTTGATACAGATATTGAACAGTGTTTCAATTAATACGAAAAAAAAGTCATGTATTGTCTGTTCGAATTTTCGAATGCTTTTTTGACTCAATAATGCCAAACTAATTGAAGGGATCATTATTGTGATTAAAAAATGAATGATTTTCATTAATTTCATAAACCTTGACTAACTTGTGCTTGAGCCATTTTACTTCCTGTGGTTCTTGTAATTTCACTAACTGAAGAATGTTTGCATATCAGTGTATTTATAGAGCTAAAATGCAAGAAAAGGTCACTTTTAAAACATCCTTTTTAAGAGTATTATTTATATACATAATTTTGTGATGAAGATTTAGTGTATAGCAAGATGTAAGGAGCATGATATAGTGCATAGTAAAAGCATATAGAATGCATAGTAAAAGCATGATGAAAGTCAACAATAGGGGCTCTTTGAAATACAGAATTTATGACCTGCCCCTTTACATCTATAAGTTAATTTACATGCACACACATTTCCATCTTCTTTTGACAAGAATTGTATATATTATTATAATATTCTTTACAGTGATGGTATTGGAACAATGGAAATCACACTTAATAACTATCCCTAACCTTCAACAACACACACTGAACTTACACTGAAGAGTCATTAACAGCTGGCATTCTCCTTCAAATGGCTGGTGAAAAAATATATTTCACAGAGTGATACTCAACTAGTTCTAACCTCTGGCAAAAAAATTCACTCCCTGTCCTGAACGATGTCCTGAAATGATTTAAACAATGATCAACACGCCATACAAGGACATGTCGCTTGAAATCAAAAATCATTACACATAAATACTAAAAAATACCAAAATTGACAATTTTGTGTTACAGAGTCGTTGGCTTCCGCGGCCGGAGTCGTTGAATTTTTGGTTGTCCGGGATTAGCCGCGTCATGGACGATGGAGCTGGTGTTTCGGCCATCTTGCTGTGGCCTTCTTCAGAGCTATACTGCTGCAGTATAGCTATATCTCAGCAGTAAAGCTCTGAAGAAGGCCACAGCAAGATGGCCAAAACGTCAGCTCCATCGACCATGACGCGGCTAATCCCGGACAGCCAAGAATTCAATATTGTATTACATTTCATCTGGAACTAACGACACTTCCAACTTGTTTTCCAGTATTTTTCAGCACATGAGGAGGTGCCTGAAATATAAAAAAAGATGTTATAGGATTTCAAGATGTGTAGTGCTGTGTCTCATCTTCATAAAATAAGAATTCTAACCTCACCAGGTCATGCGAGGATGCGAAAATGAATGCTACATAAAATGAATTCACAGGTGACCGCATTCCACGCTGATATTTCCTGCAGTCAACATTACTGGCATGAAGTGCTCAACGCACACATTCCTCCCTAATAACGTCCTCCACCGACAAAGCAGATCCTAACCTGATCCTAAAGAGCCAGCAAATACTTCCTACACCTACAATAAAATGTGTATCATATACATTAATACACAAAATAAATATTCAATTTAATGTTGTTGCAACAAGAATAATAAGACAATATTAAAAATAAAGGAAATAACATTCATTATCATAAAAATATAAAACTAATCTTAACGAAACATCGATCATGCATGACATGTAACATGATATTACTTACTTTGAAAGGACTTAACTGTTTTAAGCGGAGTTGAACATACGAGAGTTCACGCACTGAGACGCTAGCAGATAGATATGGAATAAAAATGTAGATGTCAAAACCTAATTGTCGAATCATAATGATGAAATTAAATGAAAATATCTATTCTAAAACGTAATTGCCAGTACTTTTAATTATTTTGAAACTTACTTGTTTACGTTTCTCAATTTAATTTATTAAAGTTTCTCAATTTAATTAATTCCTTCAATTTAGACATTACAATTAATGTACCTACACGAACCACACAAAATTCGATGAAGGCAATTGATCAAATTATAATTAACAAAACTACTACTCGATATGAAGTTGAAACAAAAGATTTAGGATACAGTGACCACGATGCACAAATTCTTACCATTATAAGAAATGCGATCACTGACACAATAAATAATACACGTATGACTAGATTGTTTACTAAAAGTAAAATTAAATTATTCATAGACTACTTGATGCAGGAGTCATGGGAAGCGGTTTATAATACTGTTGATACAAACGAGAAATATAATTCTTTTTTTTCAACTCTTTCAATTCATTTTAACACTTGCTTTCCTCTTCAAAAACGAAAATTAAATATTTCACGGAAAAGCAATTCTTGGATAACACAAGGGATTAGGACATCTTGTAAAAACAAGCGAATTCTTTCTTTCATTTCTAAACGTCATGACGTATCTCAAGATTTCCTTATCTACTTTAAAAAATACAAAACATTGTTACGAAAAGTCATAAGGCAGGCAAAAATCATGAAAAACGATCAGGATATTTTGAACTCAAATAATAAAACAAAATCAATGTGGAATATAATAAAAAATACTACCAAATCAACTAGAAAACCCGTAGAGAATGTTGTTTTAAAATATAACAATATAAATGTCAACGATCCGGCAACAGTGGCTAGTCTCTTTAACCAATACTTTTCGAGAATTGCTGCCGATCTCACTAAGGGTCTTCAGGCACAAAATTCAAAAACAGACAGTGCACCCAAAATTTTAGACACAATGTTCGTTTCCGAAACTTCTTCCTATGAAATTCTCAAAATAATCGGTAAACTAAAAAATAAATATTCGTCCGGTTTAGATGAATTCCCAGATTCTTTGTTAAAGACTTGTGCGTATGCCATTATACACCCGTTAACTCACATATTTAATGCATCTTTATGCACTGGAACGTTTCCAGATATTTTCAAAACAGCTAAAATTAAGCCGCTCTTCAAAAAAGGCAACAAAAATGAAATTCAAAATTATCGGCCCATCTCTCTTCTATCAGTTTTTTCAAAAATATTAGAGAGACTTTTTTACGTACGAATGGAAACCTTTCTCACTAAACACGACGCGCTTTCAGATTGCCAACATGGATTTAGAAAATCAAAATCAACGGAAACAGCTATATTTTCTTTTCTTAAAGATGTCGCCTCATCATTAGATCAAAACGAGGCACCTATTGGATTATTTTTAGATCTCTCAAAAGCTTTTGACATCATTGATCATGACATTCTACTTTCAAAATTACCTTCATATGGAATCCGTGGTATTGCTCTAGATTGGTTATGTTCGTACCTTAAACAACGATCTCAGAAAGTTGAAATACCTTACTGGAATGATGGAACATTACGTACGCACCTTTCCGACTCTTTGCCCGTTGCATGTGGAGTTCCTCAAGGATCGATTTTAGGCCCTATTCTGTTCCTACTTTACGTAAACGATATGCCCTCGACGATTCGAAACGGAAGAACGGTTCTCTTTGCGGATGATACGAACATCCTTTGCAATAAAGAAACCGTAAATAGTACAATATCAGATGTTTCAAATTGGTTCCGAAATAACAAATTAATAGTAAACGAAAAGAAAACGGTTTTAATGCAGTTTTCCATTTCAAATAAACAATTCTGTGCTCCATTGAAAATGAACAGTGTACCATTGACTCATGTTAATGCAACAAAATTTTTAGGTCTCTCAATTCAGTCAAACCTTAAATGGAACGTCCATTTAAATGAATTGAACACAAAATTAAGTTCATTATGCTACGCGTTCAGAATTCTTGCAAATTCAGTCAGCCTTCATACTGCTCGTTGTGTATACTTCGCGAATGTTCATTCCCGCCTGAGATATGGCATAATATTCTGGGGAAATACATCTTATAGCTCCCAGACTTTTAGATTACAAAAACGAATTGTACGAATAATAACCAAATCCCACCCACGTGATTCATGTAAGCCTCTCTTCATTAATCTAGGAATTCTACCATTACCGTGTCTTTTTATTTACGAATCAGTGGTTTTTGTAAAAAATGACTTGCTCAAGGGCGGGAATATTTTTTCAGAAAATGCCGAAGTCTATTACTATAACACTCGACGTAGAAATCATATTCATCAGGTGACAGTATCAACAGCTCATTACAAAAAAATTCACATACAATACATGTACATTATTTTACAACACTTTGCCAGATGACATTAAACGATTAAATTCATAGAAAAGTTTAAATCACAAGTGAAATCGTTTCTGCTGCATAACTGTTTCTATACAATTAGAGACTATACTGAGCATCACAAGAAAAGTAACATTATTTTTAACAATGATACATAATGCATTAATTACCATTTGAACTGTATAAATGAGTATAAACAACCTGTAGCAACTATTGTAACACAGCTTCCGGGTCAATGACCCCCATCTCGATCAGGTTTTTCGTCCAGTTTCCCTGATCCATTGAGCAAATGCTGAGATGGCCCCTTGTTTTGCTTCTGGACATAAATGTAACTTCATTTTCTGTGCACGTCTTCTAGAATTCAGTGGGAAATATAATTATTCAAATTATCGTTTCCACGTTGTCGCGGCAGGAAGTAATAAGAGTCAAAATTTATTGCTTATTTATCCTTGAAAATAGATTTTATTACATGGGAGTTTTTTTGTTTTTTTTTCTCCCTCTCAAAATTCAAAATTTATTGCTTATTTATCCTTGAAAATCGATTTTATTACATGGGAGTTTTTTTGTTTTTTTTTTCTCCCTTTCAAAATTCAAATTTACAAAGCTTATTTATCCTTGAAAATCGATTTTCTTATTACATGATTTTTCGCGTTTTTTTTTTCTCCCTTTCAAATTCAAAACTTAAGTAGTATATAGTATGGGCGTGATTTAGTGTAGTGATCACCCTTAAAATGTGCACACAATTCACTTTTCCCCATAGCCTCGTCATATACAGTTTTTAACTGTTTTTGACGTAAATAAATAAATAAATAAATAAATAAATACGTAAATATATTCATCCTAAAAATTGCCACATTGTAAAACCAACTTTTTTATATTTTTATCTTCTGTCGTATTTATAAAGAAAGGTTTGAAATGTACCTCCTGCCAACTCGTGAACTTGAAGAGACTTAATGTTTTAAGCGAACTATAACATGCAATATTTCTCTGCACAGGTACACTAGTAGATAGATTCGGAGTAATAGATAAAAGATATAACGTAATTGAAGAATCATAATAATAAAAAAGTGAAATACGTGTATCATGCTCAAAAGTAAATGCTAGTTTTGATAATTATTTTGAAGACAAAAAAATATATGTTTAAAGTTCTATCTGCTAGTAACATGTGTATAAAACTTGTTTAGGTAAATAAATTCATCATACCATTGCAGCATATGAATAATAATCACTCACCAACATTATATTATGTGTACATAATAAATTGACAATGTCTGAGACACTTAACAAAACAATATCAGCGTCATTATTTGATCTGAAATGTAAGATATTATAGATCTTTAAATGTGAATAAATTTTTAATATGCAGAGGCACGTATATTATTTTTGTGCAGTTTTATATATTATACCAACACTTTCAATGAATTGCCACATTTTAAAACTAACTAATGTTTATATATATTCTTCTATTTATAAAGAATAATGATATATAGAAATAAAATAATAGCGTTTGTTAAGAAAGTTTAAAATTTATTTCCTGCAAACTCGTGATATCGAAGGGACTTACTGTTTCAAGCGGACTTAACATGTGGGAGTTCACGCACGCTTACGCTAATATATAGATCCTTAGAAATAGATGTAGATGTCATAAGATAATTTATGAATGAGAATCATAAAAGTAAATGAAAATACTTGTATCTACGCTGAAATGTAATTGACAGTTTTTATAATTATTTTGAAGACGACAAAAATATATATATACACACATGGGCAAATTATTAGCAAAATAATTTCTTATACTCAAAATTATGACTTTAAGGGCAAAAGCGATCTAGTTGGACAGCCAAAAATTGTTATATTTCTGTAATGCACATTGGGAAGTGCAGCAATGGTTTGAAATGTTCTTCCAAGCGAATGTGTTATGTATACACATATATCCACTGCAATGACAATCAAGACATTTTAACAATATTTTTGTTTGCTTGGAGGCGTCTTTGAGTGTCGATTTTTTTCCAGCGCTTGGACCTTTGGAATGCAATTCGTCAATCAACACTCCAGATTTACGCCCTATCCCAAGCACGCCCTCAACTGTGAAAGAGTGGTGAGGGGGCCTACGGTGGTTAACAGGTATCAAATTTGATCACAATAAGAGAGCCCATGCAAGTGCGAAGATGGGCAAGGTAACTAACAGACGTGTCTCTACAAAATCGTGCCAGAGTCGAAGTGTTAATACTATCCTGTAATAATACCATGGCGAAAATGAGTCTTATTGTAGGAGTTAGTGTGGCGTATTCCAATAAATTTTCAAAAACGTTATTGGAAGAAAAGCGGACCAAACCTCATAGGAAGTACAAAAGTAAACTAAATAGGATTACAGCCAATGTTTTGTTCCGTCATTTGCGAAGGAAATCATCCATTAATAAGCATTTAAAATCGTCTTAACCCCGAAGGATTGAATGTCCAAGGGAATGAAGTATAAATTTCTCGCCACTAGTCTCACCACGTAAAATAACACATTAACTAAAACTAACTAAACTAAACTAAATTTCTCAAAAACTGTAAGAAGAAGGCTGTTTGAAGTTGGCTTGAAGATACGACGACCCCTTTAAACAAAAATTGACTACTGTGATTAAGAAACGTCTTCAATGGGCCAAGTTGCACCAAAGATGGACAACATAGGAGTGGTAGAAGCTATGTAGGTTATTTTATATAAATTATTAATAAAATTTAATATTTCCTCAATTTTAGAACATTTCTGACGGAAATAAGTAAGTACGTCTACTGTGTTAATGTGCTGTTAAATAAAATATTTTGAATTCAGTGTGCTTCAGGTTGTATTCAGGGATGAAACCCTCACCTGTTCTGTAAATGACAGCCCGTAATATGCTAGAACACGGCCGGAGGAAGCTATAAAAAAAAACGTGTGGTGCAACTAGTAAAGTTTCCCACTATAGTGATGATTTGTAGAGTTATTTTAGTTTACGAACCGGGCAAAATTCTCATTGTTAAAGACAATAGAAATACCGAATGATTAAAGAGTTCATTAGAGATGCCTTTTTCCTGCAATGATTGGAGGTTTCGAATTGGGGATGGAAAATTCATGTACGATGGTGCTTCTTGTCACCGATCAAAAACTGTAAAAAATGAATTGGATTCCAGCAATATTTGTGTGCTCGACAGGCGAGAAAATGGACGGGATATGAACTCAGTACAAACTAAGGAGTGTTCTTAAAACGAAAGTGAAGCCAAAACATTCTACAACAAGAAAACACTTGGTAGGTCAAGACTATTTTGAATAAAGATGAAGTAATTGCCGAACTATACAAAAAATTATTCCATGGCATGTTCAGACGAATTAATGCTTTAATTCATGGTAAGGATGCTGACACGATGTATTAATAAGTTTGTTCCTTCTTAAATTCTATAGTTTAATTCAAAAATTGTGAGACAATAAAAGACTTCTCTATTGAACACCGTTTCGCTAATAATTAGTCCACGTCTGTATATGTTTAAAGTTTTATGTGCTAGTAACATGCAGCATAAAACTTATTTGTGTAGGTAAATCAATTCATCATTCCATTGCAACATTATAACAATAATGATCCACCTGCATTATATTATTTGTGCATAGTAAGTTGACAATGTACTGAGCCACTTAACAAAACATTGTTAACTTCATTATTTGATCAGAAGTGGTAGGTATTATAGAGCATAAAATGTTAATAATAGAAACCTAGAACTCACGCATTTTTTATTTCCTTGAACATAAATAATTTTAGATAAATGAAGTTTTCCTATTTTTATAGAAAACATGGATGAATTCATTCATTGGAAGTAATGGGAATGGTAATAGAATTCTCATACGGACACACACAAAATTTGTCATGTCAAACAGTCTAACTTGATAACTAAAAATATTGAATATCCATTCCCCGAACGAGACTCGAACCCGCGACCCTTTAGGCACAAGGCACTTTTTCCCTTCGTCGTTAGATACCTTTACTATCTGGGCCGGCTGATTCCAATTTTGTTAGTATTATTTGGAGAAGAAAGAGTTTAAGGACATCATTGTAAACATGTCAAAGCAGTAGTTTGAAAACGAATTAAAGAAGAAATAAAGATTAGCGTATCCGTGCGAGAACTCTCGCATGTTGAACCCCACCCTCTTCCCTATTTTTCCATTTTCACATCTTCTTCCTCAAGACCCTGTTATCCTCCGTCACTTGTATATGTCTCCTTGTAATTCATAACAATACAATACTGTGGCGGTTCCGTATTTTCTCCTGCTCTCTCTAACCTATTCTTTCTTTACTCAATCCATTAAATAAGAGTTATTGTAAATGCTAGCCCTGATATGTGCGTAACGAAGTACCATCACAGAAAATTTTATAATTAGGTCGTGAGGGCGCGCACTGATCCTCTACAGGAAACCAAAACAATAATTATTATTATTAAATGAAAAAGGAAAGGAAATCGTCAATAACCCAGTTTTCATGTAAATATCAGCGTTCTGTCAGTTATTGCCGCTTTCCTCAGTGATCTCCTTGCTAATAAAACAGAACACAATGCATCACAAGATAACAATGTAACAATATTCCTTACGTACTATTGCAATTAAATCTACATTCACGCATCATACATTTACCTCCATTTTTATCCTAACTTCATTAATTAATTATTTACTTAACGATAAAGAAATTCAATAAACAAAATTTATTCTGACATACTCATTATTAAACAAAATCGTAAAATTCTATCTCCACTAAATTACTATTTATTACTTCCTCGCGTGAATCAAATTTATACTATTTTATTCCATTAATATTTAATTTGCTCAAAAACAGTTTTGCGTGAATAAAATTTATAATACTTTACCTGTTAAATTTCTTCTACTTAAAGAAAATGTTTGCGTGAATAATTTCCATAATATTCTATTTGTTAATATTTTTTTACTCAAGAAAATATTTTGCGAAGCCACGTCTTAAAACAATTAAGCTAAAACACATATATTGGCCTTCCCATAGTAGCTCCAATGTAGAATCAATTATAATGTTTATAAGTACTTCCCTTTCGATGCACTCAGAGATCTTGCTCTGCACAATTCCATTTTCTCCTTTCACCAAAGTTTTTGTTCATCTACCATTAATTAATTAAATTCGCGTAGTCAACATATTCCAAAAACAAAGTTATACTGCACTGCATTTTACATTAACATTACAAACAAACAAAAAACAATTCGACTTGCATGAGAATCTACGTCGTGACCCGCTACCCACAACATTCAGTAGCATTCTGACCAATTTTTCCAAATTTCGTTTCACTAAAACAAACGACGGCTTTTCTTTTCATATTTTTTGGTAATTCAAATTCGCTAATTCCTTGTAATTGTCTTTCTACAATACATAGTGGTTTTTGTTGTCATCTACCAGTTTCACATTTAATTTCACTGTTCTTACATTGTCCCTTTAACATTTTTTTAAAATTCAGCACGTTTTTCACTGATTCTCTATACGCCATTTTAAACATCTGTCCTTCTTCGTCAATATTTCTACAAGTTTTTAAATTTATTAAGAATTCGAATTTCTATTTTGTAACACGCCAGCCGTCACGAAAATACGCCTTAAATTGTCCACAAACATTTCGAAGTCCATTTTGGATGTTCCGCTTCCAAATATTATTAAAAATTTGCCAAAATATGCTATGGTGGAACTTATTTTCATCTGTTTATTTTCACTGTTTTTATGAAAATCCCATGATATTTTCTAATAAATTATAAACAATGTGACGCGTCTGATCGGACCGTCAGCAATACCCCCTTATCAAAAAAATATTTTTATTTCACGTTATAGCCGAGCAGACAGTTACACCCATATAGTTAAATCGCCTAGAATATCAAGCATTTAGTTTAATTTCACGTTGAGTTGCCGATTCCACAGACTCTCAACAGGAGAAGCGTCGATTCAGGAAAGATGTAATAGATCCTTCAAGAATCTTTATCTCATCCTGTAGAAGACGAGATCATCGGCTTTAAAATTTTAGTTGTAAGGGTCCTGAAATTCTTCATTTAAGAGTAATGTAGATATATAGATTAAAAAACCGAATGTTGCGGGTTGCATTTGATATACTTATTTCGATGAGTTATTAAACAAATGCTTCATATTATTAAAGTAAAAATGCAATTTGTCACGTCTCCGTGAAATTATCTTCCTTTAGATACCTCATAAATAAAAATTGGTTGCGTGTGAGAGCCACAGCAGGTATGTATACTACGGAAATAATTTAGGAGGCGAAATAAAAATGAATTATTATTGTTAACAATTGCGCAGTTTTATTTCTTCGATTCGATACAATACACACATCAGAAGACACACTTAGAGAAAAATATGGAAATAGTACAGCCGTGTAAGCGTTAAATTCCTGCACTCACGAGAGCGAGGTGCTCTAGCCTTGGAAGAAGTTGACCTCGTAGTTAGCGCCGGTGCAGGTGAAGGTGCTGGTGGCGTCGTCGTAGGCGTAGGAGTAGGCCTGCGGGCACTGCTGCTTGAAGTACTGGGCGGACTCGCTGGGCTGGCACACGTTGGGGTCGTTGTAGCTGCCCGTGCAGCAGTCAGCCTCCGACTGCGTGCGGTCGCACGACGACCAGCACCCGATGGTGTTCCCATCGCCGTCCAGTTGGCGCAGGTCCTCGGGACAGTTGGCGTTCACGTTGGCCGTACACCCGATAGACGCACACTCGCCCGATCCACCTTGGGGCGTAAACTGCGGACGGTAAATTATTTATTAGAACTTTATCAGATACCTTACTACCGTTATATATATATATATATATATATATATATATATATATATATATATATATATATATGTGTGTGTGTGTGTGTGTGTGGTGTATGTATGTGTGTGTGTGTGTGTGTGTGTGTGTGTGAAGTTGATTTGTATAGGCTTCAAAAACTCAAACATTTCTGCACCGATTGAACTGAAAAATTGTTCTCATCTATTTTTCGCTTCAGTAACCTATCCGCGACCGTGCGAAAAACAGTTTTTTTAACGGTCAGCTGTGTACCAGCAACCACGCCACCTGTCGAAACCGGGGGGAACACTCGCCTTACTAGCTAAAGACAACCGCAGTCACGCGTGAAACATTACCTGTGCCAATTGACATCGTTTATTAAAATAATAAACTTAAAGACAACAAAATACAACCAATGATGGAAAGCTAACTATTTTGCAATCTCATAACTTCGCAGTCCACGTCACATGCAGGAATACGCTCAAGATACAATAGCATCTTTACAGAGAGAGGGATGGAGATGGAGAGAGGGAGACGGCGAGTGAGGGAAAGAGGGAGATGGAGAGAGAGGGAGACGGTGAGAGAAAGGGAGAAGGAAGGACAAAGATGGAGATGATGGGCAGAACAACGTCTGCTGAGTTCCGCTAGTACCTTATAAAAACCTTATCAGATCTCTCATTACAACAGTAAACTCATCATTTATTACAAAGTCACTAATAATGGTTATGTTTCAAAACGTTTTAACATAGCAGGCAAATTCTCATTCAGAATTGAAGTTATTAGTAGAGCATATACAATAATTTCAGGAAGACAATTTTTAATTAAGACGTCAAAGTGTTCATTGTGTGAGAAAATTTTATTGTGTTTAATATATGATTTGATTTTATACCATTAGTTGTTGTGAAACTAAACAATAACATTAAAAATAATGATGCTAGATTATGCCATATGAAATAATTTCTAGGTCCGTCCCAAAACAAATTGACACGAGAGTCGTTTCTTACTCAAACACCCAACTTAAGAGTAAATTTTTTGTCATTCGAAGTTGATAGAGAGATAAGCATCATATTATAATCCGTTGGTAAAATTATTTAAATTCGTAAAGAAAAGAAAATTATTTTACTGAGACCTAATAAATGTATAAATATATGCTACTGCGCCATCTGGTTCCGCACGATGATGAGTTTCTGGTTGAACACTGGCAAGGAATGTATTCTCAACTGCATATTCCAAGCCGGTTAAGCTTATGAACCAATGTTATACCCCTTAAAATGGTTTTTGGATGTTTTTAAGAATGCAACAAGCTTTTTGTTGATTTTAGAGTTCCCATATATTATCAACAATTTATTTGATTACTCTTCACATGATGAAATGATCCGCAATATTTTTACACGAGTCCTTCTAGATTACTCATTAATAGTTCTTGAAAAAACAAGTTTTACAAGTTTCAAGGCATCTACAGTAAAAAAAGCTGACTCACTGCAAGATCTTTCCGGCAAAATATAAAACATACACAATTAAACAGTGATTTCTTGGTTGTCAGGGATTAGCCGCGTCACGGTCGATGCAGCGAACGTTTCGGCCATCTTGTTGTGGCTTTCTTCAGAGCTATTCTATATTCAATATAGCTCTGGAGAAAACCACAACAAGATGGTCGAAACGTCAGCTTCATCGACCATGACGCAGCTAATCCCGAACAGCCAAGAATTCAACGACTCCGGTCGCGGAAGACTATGACTCAATTAAACAGACTGACAATAATTAAAACAAATTTTATAATGAAACCTAAAAATGTTAATAAAACGCATGTATTTATAAATGAACTTTCTATGGCCGAGACTGGAAGAGCCAGGCAACTGCATTATGGTTAAATTTATTTCTATTTTCATGTTGTAATAACTAGACGGCTATTGCGATTCCCTTCCATCCTCGAATTGGCAGTGTCCGCCCGGCTTCTTACCTGTACGCCGACGTTGAAGCCGTTGACGAGGCTGATGTCGTAGAAGTCCTGGTTCTGGTCGCCGTTGAGCGTGATCTCGGCGAGGGTGAGGGGCGGCGCGCCGCCGGCGCCGTTGCACTCGAGGACGCCGTTGCCGCAGTCGCCCGTGGCGCAGGGCCCGTTGCCGCAGCCCGTGCGCGCCCAGAAGCGCCCCTGCCAGCCGTCGGGGATGCTCTGCACCACCTGCGCACGCCACGCCCACCACACACACACTCAGCTACTAAGCATCAACTGCAACTCATCCAATTCTTACGGATTTTAGGCCAATACTGTTTATTCTTATCTTTTTTATAGAAAACATATTCAGACATATGATTTGCCTCTATATCACGCATTTCAAATAGCGTTTCAGTTTATTCCTTTATACATGTTAAAGTCACAAACAACATAAATTGTATTTTAAAATTAACTTGGAACATACTATATTTGTTGCTGTTTTTTCATGCGAATGCGAAGTGGCAATCATTCAATATCATTGAACGTTGAATCGTTGAAGAAATAAAACATTAAATTTCAATGTTTTAAAGTTCCACATTTTTACAATATGAAATGACATTAAAGATGATTGATGACTTCATAAGTAAAATTTTACTATTCGCCAAATGCAAATTAAAAAAATGTTGCTCTGTGAAATATTGTTTTGTTCTGTTTGTATCTTCAGAAAATATAAATAAATTATTTGAAATGGCTACATGGAATGGCTAATATTGAAACCAAATCGTGTATCTCGAAACGTTGCTAGTCTTAATGGAAAAAATTATATGTTGACTTGAAATAAACTTTTCTATTTGATTTTCTCAAATAATAAATTTTTGAGAAAATATCAATCTTCCAAAAGTTTGAATTTTGAAGTTATTTGTTACGTAAAATAAGATAATCACTCTCACCACAATAAATTACCTGATTAATTATACCAGACAGCCAAAATCGTTAAGAGTTGAAAAGTAACTGGGACCTTGGGTGGTGGGTTCAAATCCTCAGTCGATGTGGTTGTTGACATGGTTCTCGCACCTACGCTGTTGCACTGTTGACTTACCCACACACAAAGCATCACCCATCCTAAAATACCCTTTCGTTGCTGAACCGTCCGCGTGCCGTTGAAGCATATACGTGCCGCCCCACATCCCCTTTTCTCTTCTCCAGAAGTAGAATTCCTCCTCTGGCACTGCTCAAAGAGGTACAGTACTACCCTACTATGAAGTAAGTGTCGAAGAACTATCTCTATTATAACTCGATCTCTACAACTAATTTGATTCACACTAAGAAACATTTCAAATATACATTGTTATTCCTTTTACTTCCCCAACGTAAGTGATGATTTCAAACTGTACTTGCAGCCATCACGGTTCTTAACAAAGCAAAGCCATGACCCAATGGGCAACACTTCAAAGTTCCAAAAATCCTGATCTCAAATGCTAAAACTTATTCAAATTGATCACTGAATTCCTTCTATTATCTCCTTGGGTTTGATTATCACTTTCACACATTTCTCTACTATATCCGCCTAAATTGGATAAACATTGTTTGCGTCCTTACCCAGCTACACTTCTTGCTAAACCCGCTCCCGATCAAGTCCCTTGCTGCCTTCTTCCGTCTACCCACTCGCCCAAGCAAAACATTCACTTTTCATTTTAGTTTTTCCCGCCTGCTCTCTGCTTCCTTCCAAGGAAACTTTACTTGTTCCCTCTCACCATGTGTGCATTATTTCTAAGTTCACTTACTTTAGCTCTAATTCAAGCAGTATTATTAACTATTGGTAATTAATACAATATGCACGTGAATATGTTACATCATGACACGTCAGAAAACATTACACTCGTAAAATATTCTCAGTAAAAACTGTACTTTAGAGTTGTTTAGTTGTGCAGTGTTTTAAACGTTTCTAAATAAATGTTCAAAACGTTCATGGAAATAGTGATGAAAATTATTAAAAAGGATGCCAAAGGTAACTCTCACTTACCGAAGCTCCATTATCCATTGACCAGCCACCTCCAGCAATAACTTCGCCGTTATTGTTGGGCTGCAGGCCTACCCAAATTGTGTACCCCAGTTGGTTGACGAACGTGAAGTCCCGTGCGTGGCTCGTAGCCGCCAGGAGCAACAGAGAAGCAAGGAGCAACATGTCGAGCTGTGGAAATATATATCCCAAATTGCATATAAGAAATTGTGTTGACCTTTCAATGCAAAGGTAATACTTTTGCAGTGTAGTGCAACTAATTTTAATATTATTTCCTTTAAGATTGCACTAACTTATCTTTGCAAAGAGAAGTTATAGCTTGAATTAGTGGTAATACAAAAGCAATTTCTCGTATTACTGATATCGATTACGTGATATATTTTGACGATTTATAATCCACTAACACTTTTAGCCATCTTAGTAGAAATGAATGGTCACAGCATTCAAATATTTCATATCACTGGGATCTGAGCCCAAGTGCAAATGAGAATTGTGCTCGAAGGTAAGAATTGTGTTCGCTTCTGAGCAACCGTTTGACCGTACAGGTATAGCATATCTTTAATCGTACATTGCTCCATTTGCAAAAAGAAGTAAAAGAAGAAGGTTTTAAAACATTAGGAAAATATTCACGAGGCTGCATGTAAAGTGATCAAAGAATTAAAATATCGGTAATTCTATTCTTTTGGTATTAAGTACTCACAACACTAATTTTTCTGTAGCAAAGTTTCTGTAACAGTGGGGATTTGACAGCACATATTTTCTTACATTTCTAAATTTGCACCTATCGAAATTTCAGGGAGGGTATCAAGGAAAGATACCTACTTCATTCTTTTAGGCGTTCCTTGTTCTTATCGTGAAAAAAACAGTTAAGAATAAATTTATTTTTAAAATTTAAATCATTTTAAAGATGATAAAAATTTAGACATCAAATTGCACAAAATATTTGTTTTTATCAAAAGAAATTTACATGATTAATTTTAAAGAAATACTTTTTTAGTAAATAAATTATTTAACTCAAAAACGTCTATCTTCAATTTCGTCATTTCTAAATGTTAAATTTATGCTCTTTTCAGAACTAGATATTTCGCCGGAAATACGTTTTTTTAACGTTCTTTGATTCATGGGGGGAGGGGACAATTTAACCCATTAATGCTTTGTTAGGAATATGTAACCACATTTCTCGTTAACTTATTTTTGCACGTATTCACTATTTTGCGATATATTTCTTCAATTGGTGGAGGCATCCAAAATAAAATTTCTAAGAAAGATTTTTTCATTCCTGTTTGCTAGTTGTCAATTTAGACCAGGTCACTAATGCATAGTACACTTCTGACAAAGGTGCATTAATGACTTGTGATGCTTTAAATCTGCATCTACAACCGTGCTTAGCTACTATATGCCTGTGATTAAGTCGGAGGGAGAGATCGATGTAGAGAAAACGGTTGTTTGTTGGCAACGAAGTTGCGGCTTATGCTACGGGAGTATAACGGTTTTGCTACCTCTTATAGAAAATAAAATGCTCATACAGGCATTGCCTTAGTCCTGCATAGACTTGGAAAGTGTTGGTGTTCAGCGTACGTAGTTAAGCCGCTGCACACCGTGTTTTTATGTGTAATTTATAACAACTAGTAGTGTTACAACAGCATAATTTGCGAAAATTCAGAAAATTAAACGGAAATGGGACACTCACCGTTCTTTTAAGCATCCGTTCTCCAACCGTTGAAAAATTTAAAAAAAGAAGCGAAAGAAATACACGAAAACTACACATATTTTCGAAAAGTTGAACATGACCTTATTTAAAGATCCGTTTTCAAGGAACAAGTTTTTTAAGGAAAAAATATATATCTTCAAATAATATCTTTGTAGGAAGACATCAGAAAAAATTGCATTTCACAATTTTAAAAATGCCTGAAATTTCTACGAACATGAGATCTGCAGCAATCTTCTTAACGTCTTTTGCGTTGTCTGGAGACAAAGTCTGACCATAAATTTTATTGCCATTATTAAAAATGTTTGAAAGTGTTTTGACGGCACCATGTAAAGTACTTTAAAAAATCAAAATATCCGTTGACTACAGAAGGACAGATAGACGTTTTGCCGATAATCGACTATTTAGTATCAAGGGCCTACAATATATGGATTCTGTCTAGACTGTGTGCGAGAGGAACTTTTGTCTATTTTAAGCAACAGGATCTATCCACTTTTTTACCAGAATTTTTCTGCCGAAAACTCGCAGTTTTCCGGCGCACGTTTACATAATTTTCTCATCTTACGAAGTACCTTAGTAAGGACGAAATACTTTTTAAAAGATTTTAAAAATTGGATAGTACTCATGAAATGCTGGACACTATTCAAAAAAAAAGTTTTGTGAGAGAAGCGAGGTTTTCCTCACTTCACAGTTTCACGGATAAGTTGAAAAAAACAATGGAACGCCTGGACCCGTTGTATTGTATTGTGTGACGTGCAGACGGGTTAAATATCGCGTTGGAAGTAATATTTCAACTGAATTTAGTCTTTCTTCTTTTAAAAAAATTGATCTGCCATTATTCATGAAATTTAACATAGAACCTCAGGTATTCTCTTTGTAAAGGTTGCTTATGGACAACCTACGTATACAACAATTCTTTACATACGGAGAATATAAAATTTGTTATTTTTCGATAACGCACCGTAGGTTTCCGAAAGTGCGACCCGTAGGTTTCCGAACTTTCACTTGTTTCAGAGAGGCAACAACCAAAAAGCCAACCACCCACCCACCCTGCATGCAGAAGACCTTTACCCTTAATGAGGTTATAATAATAATAATAATAATAATAATAATAATAATAATAATAATAATTATTATTATTATTATTATTATTATTATTATTATTATTATTATTATTTTGCTATCGCATGGTTTCTATTCCAAAGTCAGCATTTTGGGAAAAGTCTACCAATAAATACGACATACCTGTAAGTACTGGAAACGGAGAAATGTAGTAAACATATCCTTTTGAGAAACGAAGCTCTATATATACTAGATTTACCCTACTTATTGATGCTGGCTTGCATATGCTTCTCATCGGTAAACCTTCATTATCTATGCAAGTCAGATACCATTTGCAGGAAAAACTTCACAATCAACGAATTTGTAATAACCTTGCGTGTGAAGTAATGTATCTAGGAAAACTTAACATTCCAAATTAACTAAACGGAAAACTAACTCATCACTGTCGACGAATCTTAAAATGTATTGTGTCATTCTCATTTAAAAAATTAAACTTATCGTGTCATATTTTATGTTGTGATCAAGGTTGTGTCCACGATTGTAGGCAGTAGTGCGAGTATTCACTTCCTTGTTCCCATATAAGTTGTTGCAAATCAAGTGATGCATTTTTAACACTCTTCAATTGATTATCTCAGTTTACTATTTGGGAATAATTTTTCATGCGCTGCTCCCAAAAATTGAATTCGGCCGTGCGACATAAAGGGAAATTTAAACTGTTACTTGATGAAACACGGAATATTCTTATATCTTTCAAAAAAAACTGTGAATTTTATTTTCTCACGTACGTAACATACAGTAGGTTATGTTATGCTTTATGGACAAACAACATTGTTAAGTTATAATTTATCGACAAACACATCTCTTGACGGTCTCTATCTCCGAAAAAGTGGATTTTCAAATATCTTTTCATGTGTCTGTGAAGAAACCTACCGAGCAATTAATAATTATATCCAAAGTAATAATTCTCTGATGGACCTGGACAAATTTAAGACTCCGCGATTTTAAAACTATTTTTTTATCGAGGAAGGGGTCCTATGCATCCAATTTCTAGCATATTTTCAAAACTTACTCACCAAGTTAGGTGGTTCATATCATTAGTTGTCAGGTTTGTGGTCAGGTGGAAGAGCAGGCTAAATGGCCTGAGCCTCGCCACCTATAAAGACAATAAAGACATTTATTTAGTTGATATCACTGCAATGCTTCCGTGTTGGTAGCAGAAATCCTTTGGTAATCCATAATGAGAGATAGGGATAATTATTCACAATAACAGTTATATTATTTATTACATGCAAAATTTTAACTTTCGCGAAAACAATTTGCCATCTTCAGTGACTTTTGTCTAAGCAGAGAGGATCACACGTATACGTTTACAATGTTTAGATATGTCATATAAAGTTTCCCGAAAACCCAATAGTTTTCTGTGAAAATGAGCCCAAATTTCCTCTTTTTCAGTCCTTTCCGTTTGTTTCTTAAAATAACTCGAAATTTTTCTTCATTCCTCTACAGGAGATGGTGCTAATTTCACTGTTTAATATGACCAACAGATGACTTTATTATACCTTTTGTTGTTTTTTTTTCAAAACTTTAACAAATGTAATCTTTTTAAATATCTCTCACGCCGTTGATATGCCCATTTCCATTCATTTGAAAGCTTTATTGCATTTGTGATTAGAATTGCTTCAAATGTTTTTAATTTAAGTTTAACAAAACATCAATAGTTTCCTGTGAAAAGAGCTTCAAATTTCACATTTACAGTAATGTTTTATCACAATTTTCTTAAAAACGGCTAAAATATTTTCAATAAAAATTGCTATTTAGGACGAGGCTTTATTCTTCTTTAATATTCTTAAAGCAATATTTAGCTTCTACTATTAGGAAACCGAAAATTTAAAAAATACTTTGTGCGGCGATAGATGACAGCTGGCAAGAGGACGGAGGAAGACCGAAATTAATTGTAATTGAATTAACCGTTATTAATCGTAATTTTATCATAAATAGACTGTAATGTTTGATAAAACAAATAATAGAGCAATATGGCGTCAATGTCATTGTATATAATACATTTGGCACTCCCCTTTCCAAAAAATTAAAGATTTGATACCAGTTTTTGAGGAAATTTTGTTTCTCTACTTTTTAAAATTGCAAATATTGCACGCACTATTGCACGAAAACTAATAAACTTTTCAAATAATTTTCATGGCCTTGATTAATGAACTATTTATGGACAGCGTATTTCATTTTAAGGAAAAATCTTTGTCATTAATTTCAGAGTTCTACGAAGACACTGAAAAAAATTTACTATATTCTTACAAGATATTTAAAGAAAAAATTTCGAGCCGTTTTCGGGAAAATGTCCGGGGTGCTCCATGTTAAAGAACGTTTTTCAAAATTTTGTTGCTTCAACTAAAGCCAGATGGACAGTGGTTTCTTCAATTTGAAAAAATCCTACGAGTGGTTTGGGCTCTAGAAGTGTTCACAGGCGAACGGACGGCCGACCTGACGGACGTTTTGAAAAAACATTCTTTTTCGGTATCAGGGGAACCCAATACGTGTATTTCCGTTGGAATCTCGAAGTTGAAGTTGACGAGCACTCACAGCGTAGATATACCGACAAATAGTACGCCATGTTACAAATAGAATGTTAAAAGTAATGTTCTGTGTGGTCTGCTCGTTCTTTTAAAACTAATTACAAGTTGAATGGTCTGCCTCGAGTCAAAGGGTGTTGCAAGGACACTAAACATGGATTCTAAGTACATCACTGGTTAGAGGAAATAATTTACTTAGTATTAGAACAAACAAATAGATTTATCTACTTTTTCGTTACTAGGACCCGGCAATAAGAAATTATCGGGAAAAAATATTTTCTTTTTTCTGGCGCGCAATTACAACGCTTTCATTTCTAACGAAATGAGGGGGGAAAAGTAAAAGTACAGACCAAACGAGGGTTATGAGATTTGTCTCGCAACCGATCGGACGAGCAGAATGTTCAGAGCAAGGAGGATACGTGTAAACGCCAATATACTAAGCTGCTGTCCATGGGCAGTCTGAATATTCAAGGCGCGGCCGTCCTAAGCATAACTTTTGAGGCTGACATATTTTTGTGTCAATGGAATATGCGCCTGTCTCATACTACAAGAATCCCATCATTCCCTGACTGTCCTTTTTACTTCCTCGCTCTTACTTCGTAAGATGAGAATGTATTGTAATCGTGAGACGGAAAAAGGCAATTTCTTACAAGATTATATATATATATATATATATATATATATATATATATATATACATATATAGTGACATACCAAAATGTGAGACATAATATGGTACAATATTTATTATAAACAGCATAAATTATAGTGATAAATATAGGTGAATATGCCAGCATAGCAACGGTAAGCGAGCCGTCGTCAAGGTCAACAATTTTCATGCAGTGACAATCGCGGAAACGGCTAGTTTTATAGAATTCAGGGCTTGGCCGAAAAAGCCGTGACAGTCGTGAAGTCGGCTAGTTCATTGTGTAAGAAATTTAGGGATTGGCTAGGTACGGAAGTACATCAAGTGTTGTCTGTAAATAAACAATCGAAAAGATGGACCGAGTTTTGCGGGGTTAAAGAATATGATTGGCATTCATTTTGACTGATGCCGTGGTGTTGAACGGATCGTGCTCCAATTAATGTTAGGAGTTTTGTTGGGACTTGTAAGCATCTACTGGGGAGTAGATATTGGTAGAATTTTGAATTTGAATGCTATGTGTGGACTGTAAAACTTAAAATATTTCAAGTGAACGAGTTAGAAGGACATTGAGGGCTTAGGCCAAGTTATCAGTAACTGGACTGGAATGCTAACAGCAGATAGTTTATTGATCGTTGAGTATTCAGCATACGCGTGGGATGAACTTGGAATTCGTAAATTGGCGAACGAATTTTATTAACGAGACTTTATTAACTTCGGAAACAGTGATGAACGGTGATTGAAGTGTACTTCTGCAAGAAAAGAAGAGAGAAGATGGTATCTGGACCTGAGGACAGCGACGTCGGAGAAGAATGAAGATGGTCCAAGAGCGCGCGAAGACGAATACATTATAAGGTTGGAACAGGTCATGACCAAGGCTTTTTTGTCACATTGTGTAGAATTATCAAGTACCAAAAATTGTTTAATAAATTTTCATGTTTTGCGAAATGAATACATGATTCTCATTGAGCCAATTCTAGTAACGAAGCAACAAGATAGAAATATATTTGCTTTTCATATTCCTCGACCACTCTGTATAGATGGCAGATCGGGTAATCATCTATTAGCATACAATAGTGATTATTTCTATGAAACCCATCGACCCAGGTAGCCGGAAACTAATTTATTTATAATTAGAGTTGAAGGTTGACTTGTATAATAGTATTAGCGTAATCTTTTTCTGGCGCCCATTTATACAAATTCGGAACGGATTACGTTGGAATAAATCATTAATATATTCAGTTTATTTCAAATGTTGCTCCAACTGGGGCTCAATTTGTTTTAAATCAGTTTATTTCAAAAGGCGCCCAACGTGGGGCTGAATTTGTTTTAAATGTCAGTTTATTTCAATATATATACATGGGCTTCGTCTTTTTACGCTCGTCATAATATACTAAAATTATGTATAGTTCCATTAGAAAAATTCAAAATTACCTCAATATCTCGAGAAATACAAATGACAAAATAGAAATAAATACATGAATACACATTAATTAGTCCCATTTCCTCATGCATTTCCGTGAATACTGCTTTTTAATAACTTCAATCATTCAATGACTGGAGGACGTGCTAAACTTACATGTCTCACTCTATATATCGCACTGCCAGAAAAGTATTATAACTAAAAAAATTAATTTTTAGTTACATTATTCAAAGTGAAAATGTTTCCTTTCATCCTAGAAAGATGTAATGCTTTTCAGGCACATTTTCTATCATTATTGGCGATGTTTCAGTTTTCTATTTTGTAATTTGTATGAAATTTGAAGTAGAAGAGTGTAACGTATCTGTTCGCTGTTTCTACAGCGAATGAATGCTTAACGAAGTGCATAGGAATAGTGTATACTAGTCACAACAGTTTTCTACACCGATTTACTGCCTAATGAATGTTTATATCTTAAATGCACAGTCTTCTTGCAGTTACATTAGCCAGAATTATTGTCATTGTTGTTTACAAGTCGGTCCAAAAGTTAACTTATCCTTTCCTGATCATTTTTAAGTAATGTTAGGCAGAGTCGTATCTTGATAAGTCGTACAGTAAAATCAATAGGTTTTATTCAAGAGGAAAGTAGTTGGTTCACCTGTCTAGCGAAATTGTTAGTTCTTCTGAAAATCATCAAGATCAACATGAAATGTAAATTTGTGAGTTCCCATCTAAAAATAATTCGTTATTTCATTTGCATGTACAATTTTGTGTAGACTTGAATAATTTTCTTCCAATTTGGGGCTTTTCAGGGGAGCTCGTGTATCTGTAATTGCCGTACCACCTTTTTACGCAGGTAATTAGGAGTTTAGGGTACAGAAAAACATTACACCGTAACGTACATGCAGTAAATTCCGTTCAAATTCTGCAGAAAATTCTCGTAAGTGTAAATTCGTTGTATTCTGAAGCCACTTGTGCCAAATGTCCCACTAGAACACTGTAGTATGTTTGAAACGCTATTTTTTCTAAAACATTATAAACATTTTAAATACATTGATTTCACATATAAATATAAAAAACAATAATCTTTCAAAAGAAAAAGCAGATTTCTTTATACATACACACACATAAATATGTATGTGTATGTATATATATATATATATATATATATATATATATATATATATATATATATATATATATTGACATCCCAAAAATGACGGACATTTTTGCTTAGGCAAATAAAGGTCAAGATGACACCATAGCAACGCGAGTTCGTCCTGAACGTGGGTTTCTATGGTGCAGATACGCAGAGGGTACACCATAGCAACGCGAGTTCGTCCTAAGACGTGGGTTTCTATGGTGCAGATACGCAGATGACACTATAGCAACGCGAATTTGTCCTGATACATGGGTTTCTATGGTACAGATACGCGCAGGGTACACTATATCAACGCGAAAAAAAACAACAGAGGGAAAAACACAGTGAGCTTTGAAGGGTGGACCAGATTGGGAATTAGGGCATTTAGGTTAGGTGATAGAAAATAATATTAGAAGGATATTATTCCGACTTGGAAAAAGTAATCAGTCTGAAATAGGTGCCCACCTGAGGCACAAGATAGAGAGTATAGGCGGTGTTTGTGATGTGGTAGGAGGAAGTTTCGACTTGGTCGCTGATCATCGTGGACTTCAACAAGAAGTAAGATTGCTAGGCGACGACATCGAGCGACGTGCGCACGAAGAGGCAAGAAAGAATAAAAGGTTCCATAACGCTGCTATTGCAATAACGAGAAAAAAGATCATGACCTAACGATAAATTGTAATAATTGATAATCGTTGACAACATTTGGCATCCATAATAAATTATAATTCATAGTTTGAAAGAAAGCTGATTCTCATTTGTCATTACGTGCAATCCTAGGGTAGACATTTTAGAATTATTTTCAGATTCCTCGCCACTCTGTATGGATGGCAGATTGAGTAATTGCAACAATTAAGTAACAGGTGTAAGTAGCATCAATTATTTCATATAAACCATCAACCGAGCTAGCGGGATTTAAATTTATTTGTAATACATCCGAAGACACTAATAGATAATCAGGAATTCAAGTGTAATCTTTTCCTGGCACCCCAATTGTTTATAAATTGTTTATAAATTGGTTACGATTGACATTTATTAATTTAAATATTACACTTATTATTGACATTAGTAATTAAAATAATCGGAATGTTTCAAAAATGGCGAGCCCATCGCGGGGCTGAATTTGTCATAAAGTATGCTAATTACGACAAAATCAATCATGAGGAATATGAAACTTAAGGATTGACACGGAAATCAGCTTATGACTTAGAGAAATATTTGCCAAAACCATTTAATTGTGGTCAAAAGAATAATCAGGGACGATATTAATATTAATGTTGATAGTTTTATATATGTAGTAATATACAATGGACACAAGGAGTAAAAAGGCACGATCTGAGAATATGGACGTAATGGAGTCCGAAGCAGAACCTTCACGGGATATAATTGGGATAGTATCACCGGAAAGGGATGTCGTAAAACCACCATCTTCGAAAGAGGATCCCAATAATTTAATATTAATAATAATTAATACAAACGTTTCAATTTATATACGTAATTCAATAATTAAAGAGACAAATTGGTCTGGAGAAAAAACAGTTGGTAGGACAAGATCGGTAATTTTAGAACTTTACGTTGGCATCACTGAGATGAGCCCTGACCACCTGGTAGATCATCATTGTTGCCTTCATTACCTGAAAATTAGGTTGAATGATGGCGAGTCCACTTGAAATTTCCACATTGGTTCAACAACGTTGTGATTCATTGTTAACTTGCTGTAGGTGAAAAAACAACTAATACAACTCTAGAAATCCTAAAGTCTATGATAAAACTTGTATGATCCGCGGGAAATTTTACAAGTAGGTAGATTGGCGGGGGTGTTTTTATATGCGTAAAAGACAACTTGGAAGCAGTAGAGGCATGGGTGGATGACAAGTTTGAAATAATAGGTGTACACATTCGAGATAGAAATTCAAAAATCCAATGGGAAATTATAGGCGCGTATAGGTCACAGAAAGATGGACATGAACCGTTGCAAAGACTTGTAGAGCGAACCCGCGTAATGAGGAAAAGTGGGAAAAACGTCATTGTCGGAGGAGACTTAAATTTACCGCACGCTACCTGGGAGGGGGATGTGGGGGCTGAAGGCGCCGCCCAACGCCTCGATAACGAGTTGGTTTGGGACAACGGCTTAACGCAGGTAGTGACTAAACCGACACGCGATAATGCTTTACTGGACATTTTCCTTATTAGACCGGTGGACAAACTTCTTTCCTGCGAAATAATTCCTGGCATTAGCGACCACAAAGGAGTCCTTCTAAAAACGTGCAGAGAGGGTAAGCGAAATGATCTGGTAAAAGAAAGAAAAAATTTTCTGTTTTATAGAAGAGACGTTACAAACATGCAATTATATTTTAAAAGCAAATATTCAGCTTGGGCTTCTAGCAGATGTACAGTAGAACAGATATGGTCGAACTTTAAGAACATAATTTTAGAATGCCTAGAAAAATTCGTGCCTACCAAGAAACTACGGTGCCTTTTGGATCCGGTGTATTTCAACAAAGACGTGAGGCGACTGAAAAGGAAGGTTAGGAAAGCGTATAGTAAACGTAATGTAAACAAGGAACAGAAAAATAATTTTCTACAATTATCTAAAGACTTACTAGCATTAAAGTTACATACCCAAGAAAATTACCTGAAATCAGTTCCAAACGATCGATTGAACTGTTAGCAAAATTTCTTCCAGTATGTAAGACTAGCTGAACCCGTGCGATTACATCGCACTGAAGGGAAACCTGTAGGAAGTTACAACAGAACATATGAAATGTTGAAACCCCCCAAATTTAGTTTCATTTCATTTGTTGTATATACACAATAAATAAAGAAATGATATAAGTTTTTAAACAACTGAATACTAATTACTGTGAACCGAGTTAAATGTTTTTTAAAAAAATGGCAATATGCCATAATTTTCATCATAATTAGGCAATGTGAATATCGTGTTGTCAATAAGTGGCTAATAACATAACTGGCAATGAAGAAATCAATAGCAAATCAATCAAAAACTATGCTCTAGTAGCATTAGAGCAAGAAATCTTGTTTAACTTAAAAATTGTATGCATCACTTATGAGTGTTCAAATGGAACACTTCCAAACAAATATTTATTTTTCCCCACATTCGGTTGCAATTCAAAAGTAATGTTTGGTTCAATGTAAAAGCACTTATTTTTTTATCAAAATACTCTACGTAGTTTGTGATTATGTTAAAAAAAACCTTTTGTCTGTTTTGTTTTTATTAATTTGTGATGGTCAAAAATAATACTTTGGACAAAATTAAAGTTTTTTGAGAAAGCATTGTTTAATTACTCAAGAGAGGATAAGTCACCAATTAATATCAATCAATTGCTAGTTCTGGCAGAGAGATTACATGAAAACAAAAGGAGGGGTGTTCAAAAGTTACTTGATAAACAATTTAGGAGAAAATCGTCAGAATTGGGAGCTTATAAGTGTATTATTTCCTGCTCTATCAACTGCACATGATAATGAACAAAACAGACTATTTCCATTTTTCTTATAAAATATTACTGATACATTTTTTTACCATTTCCTGAAAACTTTTCTTTGATGGAAATAGCTCCAATTGGACACGCACACCTCAAACAATCATTGATTTCTTTTTTTAAGGTATATATCATTGACAGTAACATGACATTTGAATATTGCTTAACTCAAGGAAACAAAGTACGTTTGGTTCTGTATTAGGTAACACACAGGAGGAGTTAAGTATATGAAGTATATGAGGGAGAAAGTAAATGAGAGAATGATCATACAATATTTCCTTGTGTATAATTAAAGAATGTACAATTTCAATTTATAAAAGAAATAAATGAATGAACTAAAGTAAACAATACATTTGTTATATACATTCGAAGTTGTGATGTAGTTTAATAATAAGCTATGACACTTATAGCCTTCTTGTTCGGTTTGCTGAACATATTGTTCATTTTCAACACAGTGCTGTCTAGAGAACTGTATTTTCCATATGTTATAATTTCTTGATGAAATCCTTTAGCAACAACTATCCAAGACTAATAAAAAACAGCGAGATTTTCAAATTCTGCAAAAATAGAATAACAAATCATGGTTAACATACACACTTAGATTTTTATGAAAATTTAATTACATTTCCAATATTTACCAATATCTCCAGATTCATGAACTTTGTACAAAGGAAAAGTTTCCCCACCACCCAAGAGGTAAATTCCATGGTGCGTTAGGTTTTTTTTTAAGTGGAAACATTCACTCAGAGTCCTATTATAAACCACTGAGAGAATGTAATGCAAGATTTCATTGTAGAAGCACCACGACCTGGACTATATTTCCTGAAATGAACATTGTTTAATATCCAAAACATTTTACCAATTCACTTTGTGCTAACGTCAGTAGTCAGCAGCATCAGTGCAAAATCATTTCCTTGACAGAAGAGGCAAATAAATTCATATAAATTCACATTATTCATATACATTCACATAAATTCAGGTTACACAAATTTTATTACACATACCCATCCTTCATTCACAGACAGTACTTCTTATGTCACCATAAAGTCCATGTATATTTCTGCCACCAAGTTATTAATCGTAAAATTGCTATCAATCTAATATTTCACTATAAACAATATTTAATGTAAAAGCTTTAGAACTGTTTTTACATTTTCCTTGATTTGTGCCATCTTCAATTTGTACCCTAACATCAGCAAACGAACTTACTCTAGAGAATGCCACATAAAGTTGCCCATGTGTAAACACAGGAGAGGGAAGATAGATGCCAATTTTTTTGAAAGTCTGCCCCTGCGACTTATTAATTGTCATGGCAAACGACAACCTTACTGGAAATTGCCGTCTTTTTAAATTGAAGGGCATGGTGTGGTCTGATGGAGTCAGATCAATTCTAGGTATCAACACCAAAGTAGACTGTGCCTCTCCTGTCAGAACTTTTGCTTCAATGGAATTGTTGTGCATTTTGTGCACAACCATTCTAGTGCCATTCACCAATCCCTTCTTAGCATTAAGATTTCTGACCAACATCACTACTGCTCCTTTTTTAAGAGTCAGTTTGTGAGGAGGTAAGCCAGATGGATTCAATGAATTAAGAAATTCTGTCGGGTAAAGTTGCCTGTCCACATCGTTGCCATCCAAGAGCACTGAATCAATGCTATAATATGTTTTTGATTCCCCTTCGACCAAATCAGAAACAATTCGATCATTGATTCGAAAGCAATCTTCATTTTTGGGACAAAGAATGGCACGATTGTAATAATTAGTGTCATTCTCTTCTATTTTTCCATCAAAAATGAAAGAGACGATGTCACCATCATAAAGGCACTGCTGTGGTATCTCAATGGCAAAAGGTGAAATATTTTTCTGTACATGGATTTGGCCATTTCCCAGCTCCAATAACCATTTACTGAAGAGCACATCACCTCTGGCTCTCATATTTTCACTCAGGACATATGTCTTGATGTGCTGCCACAGTCGTGATTTTTTCACAGTTTGCTCGCAGATCGTAACTCTATTCCCTTTACGAACTACAGGCAAAATTTGGCGAAAATCACCTCCAAACAGTACACATTTTCCACCAAATAGATCTTGAGACTGCATAATGTCTTTCAGCAAAGTATTGAGCACTGAAAGTGCCATCTTTGGCACCATTGATATTTCATCCCAAATGATAAGGCTTGCCTTCCGCAATTGAGTAGCCTCATGTGAACTTGGCCTCATGCTTGACACTGAAGTGTCTGTCATCGCAATAGGAAATTTAAATGCACTGTGTGCTGTGCGCCCACCTTCCAGTAGTGTTGCTGCTATACCTGTCCATGCAACTGGTAAAACAATATTGCCTTCAGCTCTAAGAAGGTGAGTAATGCATTTATACAGGAAAGTCTTTCCGGTACCTCCTGGTCCATCAACGTACCATGAAGTACCACAATCTACTTTTATGCATTGCAATACTTCATCAGCAACCATCTTCTGCATGTTATTTAGCATTCCGTAATACGTTTTACCTTTCTGTATTTCTTCTTCTGCGTTGCACAAACTTGTACACTCTATTGGCAAAAGGGGTACAGGAAGATTAAACTTACTGCAGCTTACACCATGCACTCGGAACACTTCCTCAATGTCGTGTAAAGCTGAGTTATAACTTGCATCTTCAGCATGTTGTCGAGAGTAGTCCTCGGATAGATGATCCTTAAATTGTTCCCACAGTACTGGTACGTTACTTGGAGAACCAAAAATGCATATGAATGCAAAAAGGTCTCTCAACTGCTGTGGCATTCTGAATGAAGTAGCCTCTTCGAGGCAGTGCACCCATTCATTATCATCATCTACCAACTTCATTTCCCGAGCAACAGAAAGAAAGGTGTCAAAATGTTTCCCATTTACTGTCCTTAAATCTTCAAAGGAAGTGGCCCCTCTAATATGAAGAAGAATGCGGAGATAAAATCTCCCTCGCTCTATGGGGTTCACTGTGTACATTCTTCCAATGCATTTGCATAACTTCTTCCTTCTTTGCCACATGTTCCTCACCCATGTATAATTTTCTGGGATATCCTTGTATAACAGCCCCATGGCAAAACTGTC